>NJDD01002361.1:47826-118806 GCA_002245505.1 Calephelis nemesis
CACCTATCCCGAGATCCCCTTGAAGATCCTTCAGGGTACGGTCTAAATTTAAGTGCGCTCTTCCCGTACACTCGGTACGTTCGCCGTATCTCGACCTCGACCTTCACCTAGACTCGACGGCGATCTTCCTCAAGTGTGGTGGTGGTACCCAGAGGATGCCTGCGGATCTCTCCGGCTCTACAGAGCGTCGTTAAAGGTGTCGGTTGGATAGGTATTACAGATCAGCTGAAAACGTGTCGACAAACGAGTGAACATTCATATCGATCGATCTGTTTTGTATGAGGTTTTTTCCTAGCGGTGCGGGGTGGGGCGCTGCATCCCCCTCAGGCATAGACATGGAGATTTGATTTTACTATTTATGTCCATCATTTCTGGTAAGTGCCAACTCCCATTTTGAATAAAATGAAGATGCTTGCGACTCTACTGTTGAAGCAAGTTACCTAAGTCATGAATGTATGGATATAATTATGTACAGAATATCCAAAGACGAACTCTACAATCCATATTATGTTGTAGATTGGAATCGTAAGAGCGTAATCAAAATTTTACATCGGCTATACTTTCGTAATTTATTTACGCTACGGAACTACAAACTTGTTGATATAGTTATATATGTAAAGCTGATATTACCAATGCATTTTGTTTCATATTTCATTATATTTCTGAATAAATTTAGTTCTAAAGAAGCAAAGAAAATGTTTCCAAGACTAATTTATATTTATTTCATATATAATTTGTATTCACGTGTTATTGAAAGTCATAAAAGTCATTTTCGAATATTGTGTGAATACATTAAAATGTTTAATTAACTCGGAAAGGGACGCTTTTAAGCCCAAAACATACTTATGTTTTTTTGGAAATCTTAACTATTTGTCATTGCATCACCAAAAATTTGTACATTAATAATAATTAAAAATCATCTTTATTTCACATAAACCTACAAGAGGCACTTGTGACGGGTCTATATAATAATAAATCTACCACCGGATCGGAACGCATTAATATTAATTATGTCGTCTCTTACCGAAACAAAGGTATTTCTTTTAAAATCTCTGCCATATCTGTCCAGTTAGAGTAGAAAAATGATCGATTGAAATATAGTACAGTAATAGAGTACAGGCTTTAATTACTGCCTGGTAGCCTCGCGATAAGACAAGGTTTTTTATGTTATAAAAAAAGCTAACATGCAGGTTGCTCTGCTCATGGTAAGAGGTATAGACATAGATGTTAATGGTGCGACACTATTTTATCTCTACATATTATAACGTTTCTATGCAACCTCTAATATAACATTTTTTTTGTGGAAATTCCACAATTTTAATATATATTAAAATTAATCTAAATATCTTATTTAGATAGAGATCGTGTTACAGTTTGGTAGAGTTTGGGGTTATTCATATTATCTTCTTCGGTGAACTGTTTCTCACAATAATTTAAAGTTAACCTCTTCTAGTTAGCTCTTCAAACTATGTGTCTTACTCATTTTAATAACTATTAAAAAATATAGCCATAATGCAATTACTCCTATAAATCTTGAAATAATTCTTAAGGACTTGTATAAGAGCTTTAAATTAGGTAGTTCTAGAGTAGTTTCGTCGACTGTTTGATAGAGAATACCAAAATGCATTAATTTTGGATTTTGTCCAGTAAAGTTAAAAGAAAAGTTTTTTTTAGTTAAATTTTATAATAAAAACTGAAAATTGCATACACACTAAGTATAAACTTAGGTAAATCTCAAAAACTACTTCTTTAAGGAAGAAATTACATATTAATACCTACTCGTAGTACTACTACCTGTTCGAATTTCGAATTTTGAACTACATGATATTTTGCACCTGTTACACGAAAAATATTGCATGTTATCCTTCAAAAAATCAGTCAGAATAAATTCAAACAAAATTCTGTTCGTGTATAATACTAACTGACCCTCAAACGTATTGACATATATATTATGTCTAGATTAAGAAACATGATAGTACTGAGCTATTAAAATATGGTAAAAGGCTGAAAATTTAGGGTTGTATGTCTTTTAAACACTAAATCATAGAAAAAAATTAATACAAAATCTTCTCCAAACATAAAAAAAAAGTGTTTAAACCCTTATTACATGGTTATGAAAAATAAGTTACGTGATATTCTCAGACTTTAACAGTTAATTTCATGAGAAATGGCAAGCTGTTTCGGGGGAGATTTATTACAATCCTGAAAACAATAAAAAAATGAAAAAAGGCAGGCTTTTTGAGCTCCGACACATTAGTTCACAATATTATAAGCTCACCACAAAAACTACTCGAAATAGTAATTAACGCGGTATAGGTAAAAAATTTGAGTTTTCGGATTTGATTATAATTATAAATTTTAAAGAAAAAAAAACAAATGTTATGAATTTTAAAAATATTATTATTTTAATAACTAAAAATTTTTTTTTTTATTACTGAAGGCACATTTCAACCCTAACTTACAAAGGTAAACTGTACAGAAGTCAAAACTAAGTACAAAGCTTACTTTTTAAAGGTTACATTTAAGTATTACTGATTTAAACTGTCAGATATGAAGTCATTTAACCCAAGTAAGAAGCTAACTCAGAGTAAAATACTCTAACTCATGAACATGCTTTGGTATGAAATGTTTATCAATAACTAATAAAGTTACCGTTAATTACTTCTTCTTCTTTCTTTACTTATGGCCTTTATTGCGTCAGGCACAAAAATTCCGCCAATGTCTTGAGTGAAAGAGACACAGGAAAACTTCTTTGCTTTACGGAATCTAAGCTGAGAAAAAACCAAAATATAGACAACAATAGATTACAAACATTTCACATGCAGACACTCATATTGCTACAGCAAATATACTCAGTGTTAGAAATATGAAAAACTCGACTTGCCAATGGTTAGATTTTTATATTGTTATTATTTATGTATTAACTGAGGACTTTAATAAATGATGGATACATATCGGACAAAAGACACGCAAAGTAGGGTGAGGGATTTCTTTTCTGAGTATTTCATATAAGGATATGTTATATATAGGACAGTTGAAGACCGTTAATTAATAATTACCCAATAACTTAGTGAAATTTGTATAGGAAATGGTCACTTAATGACAGATTAAAAGATAAATGACATCTCCAAGTGCGGTTGTAAATATCACTTTGTAGTCTACCTTCTCAAAAAAGAATAATTCGTTCCCAAAAAGAATCATCGTTATTTGCCTAGTAATCAAACAAATCGTAATTTACCTTTCAAAAAAGGATCTTCCGTTTCAAAAAAGAATCATTACTTCCCGAGTCATCAAACAAACATACGAAAACCTCCTACATTTGATGTCGGTTAATAACGTTAGGTTTGGTTTTTTGTTTGTTTGAAATTAATAGGCTCCAAAACTACAGGACCGATTTCAAAAATTCTTTCACCTTTAAAATGCTACATTATCCCTGAGTGACATAAGCTTTGTTTCATCAAAATCAGTGCAGAAAAAGTCAAGTTACGCAGGGGAAATGGTATATAATATGGTATCATCGTTTTCGGCAACATTCAAACTCGGGCGGTAGTCGGTAGTGCGACGTAGCCAGTATTGATTACGTACTCTACGGAGAGCTTGTATGAAAACAAACCGTTTTCCTGTGTTGGTCCTGGGCTTAATTTTTTTTTAATGACGAATTTGTTGCTAACCGCGAGGTTTTTACAACTTTACCGGGCATTGTGGGCCGAGCAGAGTGCTCAGCCAGTGACATTATTATTTAAATGGTTTGGACTGTTACCTACAACGCCAGCAACAAGGGCTCTCTCCCGGGAGACCGTACCTCGACTTTTTTTTCTAATATTGAAAGGCAAACAAGCAGACGGATTTCCCGATGGTAAGAAACTCACGCCGCCAAAGGTGGTAATGGTGCGTTGCCAACTTGAGGTCGGGATGTTAGGCCCCGAGCAAAAGCAAGTTTACCGGCTACCTTATCCTCCGAAGCGGAACACGTCATGACGTTATGGCGGTAGGAATAGGTAAGGCGGTGGTACCAATCCGGGCGAGTCGCTGCTAAACTCTACCACCTAGTCAAATGTCACAGTGTTAGTGAGGGTGAGCCTATGCTCGACTTTTACGAGCTGCCTGGCAAGGAAGCCCGGACCAAAACGGGGAAATTAGGGACTTGGGCTCCATTATAGAATATAGGCCAAATACTTTTCACCATCAACTCGCAAGAGACGAGCGTCAAATTTTGGCAGCATCACCGTGACTATAAAAAGTGTAAAGTTTCGTGTCATCTCGTCTTGTTTAATGCCACTTTTAATTTCTTCCATCGTCCTCGCCACTGTCATGTTTCGGTTTTAGAGAGTAGGTTGGTCAATAAACTTGATTGTAAGATTAAAAACAACTTCCAGTTGACCACCATCACAAGTTGGTGTTTAGATTAAGAGCATTTTATCCATTAAGGAAATCATTCTGCTTGTTTTTATTGTATTCTGTATTATAAAAATATTATATTACTATTACTATCGCTTCTGTGGTGTAGCGGTTCAGATGTTGGACTTGACTGCATGAGGTGCAGGTCGGGCAAAAAAAGAAAATTGGGTTTTTCCAATTTTCTAATGAAAAAAATGTTGCTCGGAATTGGAAATGTGCCCGGTTGGCGATAGGCTTGCCACCTATCACATTGTGGGACTTAGTGATTTCGGCTAGTCGTGGGTGCCTTGGTTGTGCCTCTGCCTACCTCTTAGGGAATATGGTCGTGAAGATACTTATTATATTACTAGTAAGGGAGACCGAGGTGAGTTGTGACTAAGGAGAGTTGTGGCAGCGCAGATTTTATGGAACCTATTAACGAATATTGAGCACGCAATAGCGTACTTTTATCAGTTCAAGTGTCGAGCTAGCAAACATGCACTATTGCGAATTCACAAGCACTTTTTATATTCCCAAAAATCAAAGATGGCACAACTCTCCTATGTCACAAATCACCTCGGTCTCCCCTAACAATATTACCTTCTCTTTTTGCAAACTGCTGTTATTCTGGATACTGGAAAGGTATATGAAATATATCCCCATTTCGCTTAGTCATCGCATCCCGCCTGGAAAAGGACTAATCATGCCATATCTTTTTGGTTGTGTTAATTACTGCCAAGTATAGTAATGAACTTTTCATATGACAAAATAATCAATATTCATAGGACCGAAAACGGCTTGTCGGCTTAGCTAGTTACATTATAAATATATTATAATTACTTATTTAACTTGAAATGCTTGTTCTGGCAGTATTTCGAAACTCAGTTTTAAAGCAGTTTTCCTTAACCGATTTAAATGGTTTTTGACAGACCATAGTTTAAATACAATGCTATGATAGAACGGGGCTGATATATTTAAGGCACTGGAATGCGGTTACAGGAACTTCTAAAATTTCCAACATTGTAACACTGTGTTGGGCTTTTAAGAATTTGATTCCTTTTTAATAATAGGTACTTATCAAGTTTTTAACAGAAATTGAAAATAATAATTTTTTTTTTTTATGTTGCCCAACCCGGGGATCGAAGAAGAAGAAGTCCGACGTCAAACCGCTAGACTACAGAGGCCAAATCCTCTACTTTATTACTATTTAATTAGGTATTAATTAGGTTTCTCCTTGTTGGTCCGTGCTCCTTTGTAGAATAGACCATCTGCCTTCCTGTGCCAGGCAGCTCGTAAAAAGCGAGCATAGGCTTACCGTCACTAACACCGTGACATCTGACTAGGTGGTAGAGTTTCGCAGCGACTCACCCGGATTGGTACCACCGCCTTACCTATTCCTGCCGCCATAACGTCATGACGTATTCCGGTTCTGAGGGTTAGCCGGTTAACTTGCTTTTGCTCTAGGCCACATCACGGCCTCTGGTTGGCAACGCACCATTACCACCTTTGGTGTCTCTAGGCGGCGGGAATTTCTTACCATCAGGGAATCCGTCTGCTTGTTTGCCTTCCATTGTTATAAAATAAATAAATAGGTACCACGTCGTGATTATCAATTATATTTTTGAAATATAGCAAATGATTCCGAAATGGTCCCACACAAATTTTATAAACATAGAAGTTCGCCTGAACGTATGGGCTAATTTTACTAATTATTTTTTGTTGAGTTAGTTATTGTCGCGAGATATAGCGAAAAATGCAAGTTTAGCAGAATATTAGACAATTAATAGAAAAATAACGCTAGTAAAAAATTTGTTTTAAATTACTATTAGTAGATAATAGTTTAATTTTCACTTGTGTTCGACAACATAAATGAACATTTAACGGTGGACATTT
The DNA here is from genome assembly GCA_002245505.1 of Calephelis nemesis. Taxonomy (NCBI): domain Eukaryota; kingdom Metazoa; phylum Arthropoda; class Insecta; order Lepidoptera; family Riodinidae; genus Calephelis; species Calephelis nemesis. The sequence continues at coordinate 54,097 of NJDD01002361.1, forward strand.
CATTAAAAATACCAAAACTACCCATTACATAACATCTAGTGAGGATAAAGATAAGAATAGAAAGAAAATATATTTATTTGCGGAATATGTGTGTTAAGGTTGTTACAAAATTATTTAAGCTTTCCAACATATTCTACCACATTGTGGTGTGCAAATATTGAAATATTTTTAAAAACTGATTATTTAGTTATATGTATACACAATGTTTAAATATTCATTTAACAAATAGTTTTATTCTTATTACAATTTGAATTATAGCTTACAGACAATTTTAAAATGTTAATAATTTTAACCCTGTCTACCGTAAACTACCACCGTTTCCAAACCTAGCCAGTCGGGAGAAGAAACGGCGAAACATATTTATATTAGGCGATATTTAGTACATGGTTATTATTTTCCTATTATGATTAGGTACCAACATTAATTCATACTTCCTCGAAACCGATCTACATAGTTTGCGTGATAAAATATTTAAACGTAATTTAAACTAGGCTAATACATTATTTCCAATGTGTACCTAGTAACTAACGAGAACATTTTTAAACACGCTAGCAACCTAGACGTACTTTTTAATCAGTCGTTATTAACCAACATTTTTTGTAACCTGATGTTTATCATTAAAGTTATGATTATTACTTTGTTAAGGTAACGGAATAGAAAATAGCCTATATAACTTTTTTCAAGATTTTCTGTTTCTAAGCCAAAATTCATAAAAATCGGTTCAGCCGTTATGTTGTAAAACTAGAAGATACACGTACACATTTTTGAATTACTAATATTAGTAATTCTTGAATAAATATTCTAAAATCGACTACGAGATTGCAACGTTGTTAAATGTTACCTACTTACTTAGAATGTTATCCAAAAAAACAGAGGTGTTACAAATGTTACTAATTACAAATGTTTTTTTGAAGTCTTCTCAGAAGCTTACGAATATAAGTTGCTTTGTAAGACAGTCGTATGCCCATATTCTTTAACGAAGTCCGGCTGCAATACGAGGAAAAAATATATAGGTACTTATTATAATATGTAGTTTTATATGTAAGTATATTATATATATACTTTCCGCCTACGGCTATATTCGTCATGATAATAATGTGTTTGATGGTTAAATGTTTATAATTAACCAATTAATTAAACAAGAAACAATTTCTTTCATGATGGTGAACGGGTGGAAACATTACACAAATTAATTATTTTTTTTAAATTATCAAGAGAGGAATTTCGTATAAAAAACTATATATTTGAAAATTAGAAAATCGTTTTTTGTATTTATAGAACAAGACAACGTCTGTCGGGTAAGCTAGTCGTGTTAAAAAAAAGGAATCCCCATTTCCCTTGGTCATCGCAGCACACCTGAACGGATGGAGCAATTTTACTATTTTTTTTTGAGTTAGTTATTGTCGTGAGATGTCGCTAAAAATGCAAGTTAAGCGAAATATTAGACAAAAAAATGAAAAAATATCTTTATTTGTAGTATGACATTGTTACAAAAAAGAACACCATTTTTGAGATATCCTTTTAAGTATATATATAATATTGATTTGTGTTATGTAACACTAGATTATGACACTACATGTAATAACGCTTCGACCTCATTATAGTTTAGTTTCTTTAGCCATTCAGTTACATTTATTTTAAAGTCTTGATTAAGTAATTTGTAAATATTTAAAAGATTATTCACTTTGTTGTATAGGTATCCTGCCTGTCTATTATATTGGTTTCTAGCAAAAACTGTTTTTGCCTATTCAGTATCAATTTTTATTTTGCCTCTTCTGTATGTTTTAGCTTCGTTTACTACAGTCTTATGTTTTTCTACTAAAATATATATAATATATATAATTTTCGTACGCTTAGCAAATCACATAAGGAATACAAATCTTCTGTAGGGAACATGTATGGCTTCTTACACATAACCTTAATTAATGATCTCTGTCCCCTTTCTAACTCCAAGAATTTAACATCACAATACATACTTGAAAATTTAATGTACATTAAGAAAAATCTGAGTCTTTTTAAAAAAAATGTGACTGTCACAATATAAACACTCGAAATACAAACAAACTTATCATTCCATTTAGTCGCCTTCATAAGATAAGTAATTCATATCAAGGCCTCTCAATAAGATTTTTTAATAAAGTAGGTACCTCATTATATTCAGGACCTGCCATTGAAACAGTTCAAAAATACGATAAAAAATAAATTATATAAAAGAGCTACTATAACATTAGTCAATATCTAGAGGACAAAAATCCATGGGAATAAACGAATGAATTATATTATATGAACCAAGATGATTTTATTTGTTTTAATTTTATTTTAATTCTGACACATTATATTGAATAGTTTTATTGTATTGTATTAAGTATTGACATTTTTAGAAAGACAATAATTAATTATTATTTGTAAATGACTGTAATTATTATAATTTAATTTCGACATGTTGGATTAGTGACTTCTACACTTCATCATGTAGGTACTTAAGTATGCTTAAAAATAAAAATGATAATTATAACCCTACATAAAAGTAGGCGAATTATTTTTATTATAATGCATAAATACTATCTTTAGTTTCGTTTAGTTTTATTTTAATTTTTTTAAGATATTTTGAACTATTTTTATATTTTATATATGGAAAATGTTATTTTTTTGACATATTTCAAGTGTAGTTTTCTACCTACGAAATAAAGTAAGCTTTGACTTGACTTAACCTTAGAACAACCGCCTCATACAGGAATGCAATATGTTAGAACGGATTGAACAAGATCATAATAAACTTGAATTAATATTTTCTTCGACGCGACGTCTCTAAGTGATTTAAATATCCAGACAATTAATAAAACTTTAACGCTATTAAAATGTACTCAATTATCCTTTGTTTTAAATTACTATTAGCGATTGATATGCGCTTCGAAAATATTTACCATACATAGGTCGGTTGATAATAATTATTATTAATAGGTTTATGGATGGCTTAAAAAAAAGGCGCAGCAAAGTGATCCGGGAAACGTAGTAATATATAAAATTAGGTATCTACACGCTCATACTCCCGAAGAGTTAGGAAGAGATAAAACCAGGGCTCCCATGATTACCGAAAATACTGAGACCCACAGTGATATAGATGGTAAGCCTATCGCCAATCGGGCAAACAGCCAATCTTAGGCAATGTTGTAAATTATGTAATACACGTTATATTCTTATCACTAGTACATAAATTTTATGATTATTTATAAAGTTAGTTTAGGTGTCAGCAATAAGATATAATAATACATTAGTTTTATTTATAGCCCTTATAACGACCTACACGCTATAACAATACAATTCACGATTAGAATCTTAGAATTTCACATTAGAACTAAAACAATGAATAGTAAAATTTAAAATATGGCTAAGATAGCTATGACACGGTAGTGTAATATAGATACCAGTACAATAGTCTAATTCGGCTCTGTTTTTGAATTAAATATCTACAGCCAAATGGTGCACCAATATGCAAGAGAGAGAGCTACGCGCCTTAAGTACTACCAGGTAGCTCGTAAGAGACGAGCAGACTTTTTTTATGTAAATATCCTTGGGACAAGTCACACAAATTGAATCTAACCCCAAAGTAAGCCAATTATATGCTTGTGTTATGGGTGTTAGTCAACGATACTAATACATAGAAATACTTAAATAGATACGAGAATAAATTTAATAAACACCCAGACCCGGAAATGCAGTCATCTAAATGTTCATGACACAAATGCTTGCCCCCAAGAATCGAACCCGAGCTTCGCGGTTGGTCGATGTAGTTAGGCGTGTACGCTAACCACTCGACCAACGAGGCGGTCAAGTGTCGTTGCCAAAAATAACATTAGCTACTTCTGGTAGAGTGGTCTGCTTCAACTCGTCCGACTAGTAATCCTTACCTATTATATACGTAACAATAATGACAGCATAATAATTGTTCCGTTCTTGAGGGAATGGTAGCCGGTAGACAACGCACATACAACATCCACAGCCACTGATAAGTTTTACTGCCACAAGAACCGTATGTTCAATGCCGTATACGCTATCCTATCACATAAAAAACGACGGGTTGCACTCCGGGAGTGCCGGCAGAAGTGAAAATTTGAATATTAACGTTGTGCATTTTTGATATTTTGGAATGGTTAGGGAATAATTTTGAACGAATTGCTTTAATTATAAGTATGAAAGTACTATCATTTATGTGGTAGAATACAATATTCATTTATTGCGCTATCGTACACAAACATGACAACACGAACATTCGCGTAAGCGCCCTGACGTGAGTTTAGAAGTTTTTACCCATTCCAACATCGCTAAAGAAGTTTTCACTTCAAAAAACTATGTCCGATGTATGTCAGTAATTTCAGCACGGAATTAGTGTGGATTTCTTATGGTCGTCATTTCACTGCAATTTTTCAGAACGGAATCCCCTAACAGAACTCCAGACGTATGTGGTAGGCCTAACGCGGATGATATTGTTGACAGGAAAAAGCCGGGCGAGTAGTTTCAAGGCTCTGAAATTTTCTCCCATTCTGAGTAAAATCTAAGTCAATAAATTATTCCACTAACGACCACACTCAGAGACGTTACTTGATATTTAATCTGTCCATCACAATTTTGATTAAAAATGTCCACTTAATGACCGATTAAAAAGTATTGATTCAGAATAAGTAATAGTTCTAAACCAGGACCTCATTATGACTTAATATTATCTCTGTATATATTTATCTATGAATCGGTACGAAGTTACAAGTTATAAGATTGATTGAGTAGTAAGATATCTTGTATTATTTTACACGAAATTCGATAATTACTTAAAAACTATGATATTGTCAAAAAAACTGCAATTTTGAATTTTTTATTTTTATTGAATATCGAGAGCTTGCACATACATGATTTTATGAAAAGGTTTATAGAAGCGTCCATTTAATTTATGTTTTTTTTGGAACACTTACCTCCATTGCATAGACGTAGCATTTTGCAAGACTGCAACTATGTAGGTATGGGTATAATAACAATCGTGGAGATTAGTCAACTAAAAATAACTAACTAATCAGCTATTTAGTATGTATAAGTGTAAAAATGTGATAAGACTAAAATAAGTTTTTTTAAATCCTAAAAATGCCTACATCGCTTTACGCGCATCCAAAATTACGCACGGAGCAACCAAATATTGCTTGAAAACTTTATCATCATTACATAGTATAAAACAAAGTCGCTTCCTCTGTCCCTATGTCCCTTTGTATGCTTAAATCTTTAAAACTACGCAACGGATTTTGATGCGGTTTTTTTAATAGATAAAGTGATTGAAGAGAAAGGTTTACAATTTACATGTATATTTCATAACCGTGCGAAAACGGGTGCGGGCCGCTAATTACAAATAATTTGCTATCAATGAATCATTACTATTAAATAGCTCTATCGTAATACGAGTATATACATACATTCAAAGATCTTAAGCTAAGACAAGAAAATACTATTTTAACTGTTTCTTGAAGGAATAGACAGTTTCGCAGAACGAATCTTATACGTATCACATACTTATAGGTATGTGGTTTTGTATTTTTTATTTAATGTAAGTACGTATTGGCTTCTTGCGAGCATCTGTTTCTACCACGTATTTATCCACGTCAATTACATTTTGCTATAAGTACCACAAAACTAACTTAAGCAATAATCATATTAAAATAAAGGATCTTCACGCCCATATCCCCGAAGACGTAGGCAGAAGCACAATCAGGGCAGCCACGACTAGCCGAAGACACTAAGTCCCACAATGTGATAGGTGGCAAGCGTATCGCCAACCGGGCACATATCCAATCCCGAGTAACGTTTTTATTACTAAAAAATTGGAGAAACCTAATTTTTTTTGTTTACTGACCCGGGATTCGAACCCGGGACCTCAGGCAGTCAAGTCCAACAATTTAACCGCTAGACCATACAGGTGACAATTATTCTACTAAACTAATAAGGCATACGAATTGATCCAACCTTAGTCTACAAAAGGTGTTTTGTGTATTTATGTAAGTTTTGATAGTCTAGGAAATTTTGGTTACTGGAAAAAGAAAATAAGTTTGCGCAAAAATCAACCACGTGAAACAATTTGAAAATACTTATCAAAATCCATAGTATACCATAGATTGTATGTCATTCAGAATATATGAGCTTTAAATATTAAACAAGACGCATAAATAAGAATTGCAATAATAATACAATTCCCTATATAATTATAAAGCAGATGAAGCACATCTCCGTTATTTCTCATAAACCGACAGTAGAACAATATTATGTCGACACGTCCTCTACATCTCGACAGCGTCATACGCCGACAAAGACCGACACCATAGACAATATAGAGTAGACAATAGCGTTCGCCCCTGTTCGCCCACACAGAAGTAGAGCACACGCTACTGATAAGCCTCGACATACAGAATTGTGAATTTATTGTCAACAATTCAAGCAGTTTAAATGGAAACTCCTTTGAAAGCTACGAGTTTCATGTCGTATATTAGAGAATACTGTAATAGCAGTATTTCAATTTCGTAAACCAAATAAAAAAAACTTTAATTTGATGCTTTTGCTTTGACTAAAACTTATTCATTTAAAATATCAATTTCTTTACTTGTAAATGATTGTAAATACTCTTTATTAGCTATGCAAATATTTCTTCAAAAATCAGTTTTAATTAAAAAACAACTAACATTTAAGTAAAAACAACATTTAAGTCATACAGGACAGTCAAAAATATTGTTATATTATATCTGTTCCGGCAACTTTGTTCCACCAGTTGAGATTGTATGGAAAAATTAAAAAGTTTTTTCTTAGTTTCATCTCAGTTTCTCCTATTTCCGTTTCCTAATTCTAAGCCAACTCCTAATCAATTTTCAGCCAAATTGGAATTATAAATAGGGTAACTAGCACGACTTTCTTTGATTTAAATAGATTTTAGATTACAAATAAAATGTGAACCTAAACTACATAAACACGGTACATTTTATTACTGTTTTAACTATCCTTGGCCAGGTAAAAAAGTTATCTACAGCTTTCTCTTTTGCGTGGGTAGTTAAAATTACACGTGTTAGGGCTATATTTAGAAATAACTCTTATTTGATGGTTTTTGTTTTAATAATAACTTCGAATGTTTGTGAAGGCTGTAATTTAAAGGTCTTTAGCGAGTAAGCATTCGTATTAATACAATTGAAACAATACCGTGCCACCTGTCGTGCTATTAATACATTTTTGTAATTTGTTTTGATAAATATGTATTTTCTTTATATAACTATACTTATTCTTTTATGTTACAATGATTAATATAGAAATAACGTTTGCGTTATTTTGTAAACGTTTGTTTAAACTTTTTTCCCACTTGAGAACGGTACGGTACGGGTTCCTTTGCAGAATAGACCATCTGCCTTCCTACCAGGCAGCTCGTAAAAGGCGAGCATAGGGTAAGGTAGCCGGCAAACTTACTTTTGCTCGAGGCGTAACATCTCGGCCTCAAGTTGGCAACGCACTATTACCACATTTGGTGTCTCTAGGCTCTCTCTCAATCCGTCTGCTTGTTTGCCTTCCAATATCATAAAAAAACTGACGTTGAAAATGCTAAAGAAACGAAACGAAAATTGATGGGTTACTTAAAGTATTTTATTAGTATTCTATATATTCGGGAAAATTATAATCCTTAATGGTGTAAAATTCGTCCACCCACATTTTGTCATCGACGTGAACTATGACGTAACTCTACTCATCCATTTTCATTTCCATTTGACGTTTTGTTATTGAAGAGATTTATAAATCCAAATTACGTAGACACCAAAGAGAATATAATCACTACGTTTTAGTAGACACCTAAAACGGTAAAGACACAGATTAGTGTGAATTCTAGAAAGATCACCAAAGATGAAAGATTTCTAAGCGAGAACGCAATATTTTTTCCATAGCTACGATTAATGACTATGTACATACTCAGAGTCACTATCACTACTATAAAACAAAGTCGCTTCCTCTGTCCCTATGTCCCTTTGTATGCTTAAATCTTTAAAACTACGCAATAGATTTAGATGTGGTTTTTTTAATAGCTAAGATGATTGAAGATGCTATGTTACGGTATAGGCACGCAATGAATATCAAATTTTACTACCCAATTGAAATGAAAAACAAGAAGGGAGAATAAAAAACCAAATTGAAACAAGTGAACTCATACGGAGTGATGTCACGTCGTGACAATAAGCGCGTATTTATCAAAATAAATATTTAATTGTATTCTATTATTTTATTTCAATGTTTAATTAAAATATTTATTAAAGTAATATTTTAATTCATATGTGACATTCCTTTTTACGAAAGTTTTTGATTAGTTTTGATAAAAAATATTGTTATCATAAGTATTATGATAAAGACGTTACTAACACTGTCTATCGAAATGGGGATTATTGAACTTTTTTTATAATAAAATATTAGTACATTTTACAAAGCCATTATTTTTATTAACAGTGTTTTTGTAAGTAGGTACCAGTTGCCAGTTTTACATATAATTTTATTGACATTTGAAAAAAATATTCTATTGATAGGAGAAAGAGCAGATAGTCAAAAATACATTCTTTTAATATAATATTAGTACAGGGTAATCGTTCTATTTTTAGTAGTTGCATACTGGAGTCCACACGGGCGGGCTCCAGCCGGCGAATGTAGGCCAGCTCTGACGTCACGGTGGTGACCTACTTCGAACGCCATTGAGAGATGCGCGTCAATGGTGCCCCTCCATACCCCCCCTCCTGACCTCGGTACTCCTCAAAAGGTGTGTCCAAATATCAAAAGCTCGATTAGACACTGTATTCTGAACTAATTATCATTATGCCATTTATAATTGGAAGCTTTTGTTTTTTATAAAATCTAAAGTAAAAAATACTAAATTATGTCTTTACAATCAAGGTTTGCAGGTATATCTACTATCTAGATTCTAGACTATAATGATGTTATAAGTGGGACAATTCAATATTTTTATATGTCGTTTAGTGTTTTTAAAAGTCAAAGTTTGTTTTGTGATTGCAATATTGTGTACTTTTGTAATTGTTATACTTATATTCCTTTTTTAAGCAAGCCTTGTAAGCTTTAAGCTTTTGATTTCCGTTTTTATTTTACTTGGTCGAACAGGTATGATGTACCAAATAAAAATGTTAAATTTTAAGTATCAAATGTTATTTGACATATAGAGTATCTAATTATAATTAATTTTAAAGGTTATGCCTAATTAATTTAAAATAAGTCAGAGAAGTAAGCAACAATTACTAATGAATAAATACTAACAAAAAAGAAGCCTTTGCCACTCATAGACTACAAAAAAAAAAATACTTTTCTATTATTGGCAATGACCATGCTTTTCATTGCTCCTTAATTTCCTTTTATAAAATATCTACAGTTTAAAATTCTGGTTAAAATTTTACCAGAAATAACTGAAAACTCATTCAACAACGAGATAATGAAGGAAATTTTTAATAATGATGTCATCTAAATAACTATCTTTCAAAGTTTTTGCAATTATGAATTTCGCCCTGCATTTTCTGATTGTTGGGTGGAGTTTAACGACCGACCGCATGACTGACATTAACCCCTTGAAACTGCTATTGTAGCTTTTAGCCAAGGCAACCGTGAGAGCCTTAGTTAGCAAGCAATCAGGTCAACGATTACTTTCATCTGTTTTGCAAAGTTGTATATTTTATTTTAGCTTGAAACAGTTTCAACATTTGTACACTGTTACGTACCTACATAATCTAGTTCACCATAATTTGTGTCTTTACGCCCGTATCCCCAAGTTATAAGCAACCTATGATTAGCAGAAGATACTACTTGGTCCTACAAGGTTATAAGTGGCAAATTTATCGCCAAAAGACACTAATAAAATCCCATGCGACGTTACTTTTATAAGACAGTTGAAATATCTGTTTGAGTTGCTCGACTCGGGACTCGAACCCAAGATGTAAAGCAGTCAACGCCAACATCAGACCAGTCGACCACACAGGCGAAACCATGATTGGATTATGGTATTTTTCAATTGTGTCGAAACGTTTACTGAGTAAGTGCATTTTTTTAATACTGTATTATGTTTTGAAGGCTTATCATAGGGTTTGTATAATACGTTACTACGTTTTTATTTATATGACACATTTTTTTAACCCTGAGCTTTTCAAATGAATCATGTTGTATTCAAACACTGAATTAAAGCTAAACCATTGAAATTCAATTTTTAATACTCAACTAGCTGTTACCCGCGGCCTTTTTAATGTACTTGTTTATTTTTAATTAATAGACCATTAACAACCCCTTAAGGGTAGAATTTTCAGAAACGCTTATACGTACTTATTTTTTATAAGTAGCTCAAAAATAAAGTTTTAGGTTTCTAACTTAAAAAATGACGGCTTCTATACAAACTCTCAACCCCTACTTCATCCTCATAGAGGTAGAATTTCCGAAATTCCGTTCTTAGTGGGTGTTAACTCAATAAAACGACCCTACTCACCAAATTTCATGGCTGTAACTTTAAGTTTTTGCTCGACGATGATGAATCAGTCAGGACATGTTATTTTATAAGTAGGGGAGAGCGGGGTTCGAAGTTCCGATTTTAGAGTAGAGCACAATATTACTGAAATGGACAGACTGTAATTCATGATTCCTTTATAAATAGAGGCAGAAATTATTCTAGTTTCAAGTAGTATATTTAAAATTATAAATATTCCTAATGTAATAAGGGACAAGATATTTTTCTGTAGAAAGTCAACAAGGAACAACTCGCCCCGCGATGGGGCTGGTTGTTCCTTCTTTGAGGCAAGTTGTTCCGCTGTCAACTTCTGACATAAAATATACTATATTAATGGGATGGGTATGTATAAAGTAAATAAAGCACGCGTAACTGTATGTTTATTACAGCTTTTATTAGAAAAGTGTACAAAATCCTAAAGATTTTGATGCACTTTCAATAACTTGAATGATTTACAAAAATAAAACTACAACAAAAAACGTTATTTCTAATAGGTACTGAAATCCAACCAACTAATTGGTTTAAGGCTGTTGTAAAGATTTCAGACATAACCAACTTTGTCTAACTCAAATTATGTCATGTTTATTAAAAAAAAACTAAATAAAAAATCCAATAATTCTAGAATTTTAGTTTAGTCATTTCTCCATTCAATTTAATACAACCATCTTTATTGAGATCAATTGTCTATTAAGTGCTTTGCTTTGTAATAATTATCTAAATCATTATTATACAATTATTCAAAAATTCATCGTCGGAGTTGCTATTCTTGATTTCTGTGCCAGAAGACAGAAATGTTAGGCATTTCAAAGGTTACAGCACAACTTTACGGTAACTTCCTCACTTTATCTTTAAAAAGACCAAAGTAGATTGACGCACACTTCTTCAGCCAACGTCTTTTCCTGGCCGTGGTTAAACACCTGCCGTGATTAATAATAACCCACGGTTGGTATTACATAGGCCTTCAACTTCTTCAACTAACTAGCGAAATAATGTCAAATCACATATTTCCAATTCCCAGGCTTAATCTTACGACCGTCTTTCATGACGGCATCAGGTGCCGTTGTAAAATATCAACTGAGACCTTGCCGCGTTCGGTTTTCCGTTTATAGTTCCTCATCCTAAAATAAAGTTTTAAATCTATTAATAAGTCATACTTAGGAGTGTCATAATGGGGCACGTTGTTCCGCGGAACAACTTGCCCCTAGCTTAAGGAACTTTGAACCCCAAATTTCAATATGAAAATTATCTATAATCGTACTAAAATCGTTTGTAAAAAGCTGACAATGACATTGAAAAATAAGTCTGTATAGTATTTCCAACAGATAATGACTAACTACGCTCAATTCGGTCAAAAAATGACATCAATAGATCAAAAAGTATTAGGAAGAAAAAATTTACTTACGTACTGTTTATGTGACTCCTATCAACTACCACTATGAATCGCCGACAGCGCACCACTAAAATAGTTGCCGCAATAGCGCGATCGCAAGACGTTTCGCGGGGCACTTTACATCTATTGCTATCTCTTTGCGTTGCGAAGCTAAATGCATCGGAACAACCCACCCCCGGAACTTTGAACCCCGCTCTCCCCTATATATTTATTACTTAAATACAAATACAAACACTTGATAAAGGTAGAAACACAGAAATAATAATAAGTTATTCCAGTAAATGTAACATTATTTTATAAAACCGAAACTCAGAAAAGTACATTGAATAAAACGTTAGAGCTTTTGTGTGAAGTTTTCAGTTTAACATTATTTTAAATTCACATGTAACGAGCTCCCCTGGAGTAGAATTTAAAAGAGAGAATAACGAGTGGGAAGCACGTCAAATAAGTGACACGTCCCTTTGTCTCCTTGACAGAGTTTAACAATGGCTCAGTAGTTTCCCCTGCACTCTACAAGTGGCCGAGAGCAGAGGCACAAACGAGCGGCAACAAACTGCAACGAGCGCTTTCGTTTCAATTATTTGTATCTAACAAATACAGGCAGTTTAATAATAAATGCATATTGTCATTGTACAGTCGTGTTCAGATTTTATATCTCAACATTTGCATGCTGCTCATTTGTGCAGCCTTAATATGTAACAAAGCGTGAGTTAGGGTTCTAAGACCCGACCAGAAGACAGGCTACATCTATGGTGTCTAAAGTAACAGTTGTTTCTTACGAGGAGTTACGCCTGTTAAATCTTTAGTATGTTTTATATAACATATTGCCATTTATGTCTTCACCCACTTATAATAAAATTTAGCCGGTCATTTCATAGTAACCCTATATATGTATAGTATATGCTAATTCCAACGGCCAACGATTATCTATACATATAATAAATGTGTAGAAGGGTCAATTCTGTTCATTGAAAATATTGAAAAAATAAATAATAGTTACTGGATAGATACCAAACCCAAATATGTGATTTAAAAATTTTTGTCAGTTTGTCTGTTCAGGCATCACTTGAAAAGTAACGGTTCAATTTCGATGAAACTTGGTATAATATATAATATAACCTTATTATCCTGGCCATAAAATGGGATACTTTTTATCCTGGAAAAATCTTAATTTTTCAGTTTTATCACGCGAAGACCGACATCCGCGCGGACGGAGTCGCGGGCGGAAGCTAGTATCATACTAAAATGGTTTGATTACATTAAAGTGTTTTTTTCAATTGTATTAAAATGGTTTTTTCAATTGTATTAAAATGGTTTTTTCAACACATGTACATACGATTTCTAAAATGAGAAGTTTAAAATTTATACGTTCATTACGTACTCGACATAGAAAGCGCTTGTTCTCAATTAAACTGTGACTGTGGACGATCTGGAAAAGTTTCTCTTTCTTTTAATAAGTTTTAAAAAACAAAACTAGTTGAAATTTCAACCACTTTATGGACTATATATATTGTCCCCATGTTGGTCCGGGCTCCTTTGCAGAATAGACCATCTGCCTTTCTTGCCAGGCAGCTCGTAAAAGGCGAGCATAGACTTATCATTACTAACACCGTGACATCTGACTAGGTGGTAGAGTATTGCAGCGACTCGCCCGGATTGGTACCACCGCCTTACCTATTCCTGCCGTCATAACGTCATGACGTGTTCCGGTTTGAAGGGTAAGGTAGCCGATAAACTTACTTTTGCTCGAGGCCTAACATTCGGACTTCAGGTTGGCAACACACCATTACCATCTTTGGTGTCTCTAGGCGTTGTGAATTTCTTACCTTCTAGTTTGTTCTACGTGTTGTGTTTCTGCCGTCTTGTTTGCCTTCCAATATTATTAAAAAATCGTTTGATTACAATAAAGTGGTTTTTTCAACACATGTACATACGTTTTCTAATTGAGAAGTTTAAAATGTATACGTTCATTATGTACTCGACACAGAAAGTGCTTTTTCTCAATTAAACTGTGACTGGACTATCTAGAAAAGTTTCTCTTTCTTTTGATAAGTTTTAAATAACAAAACTAGTTGAAATTTCAATCTATAGCTATATTAGGTGATATAGTTATATGGAGATATAGCAATAGCTATATTATGTTATATTATACTGTGATAGACTGCTTCCTCGAGTAACATAGACCAACTGCCTTTTTGTCTGGCAGCTAGTACGAGATGAGTATGAATAAAATCGAGTTTGAGAGCGATGAAAATGTTATGACTCTTATTTTGATAATACTCATGATATTATAAGACATATATTTTTCGAGGGTTGCGATTTTTAAAGTAAGGGTGATTTTATGTTTTTTGATATTTTTTCATTTTACATATTCTTTAATCCTTTATTGTACACAAAAAGTCAAAAAACAAGTAGATATGTAATATTATACAAAAGGTGAGCTTATCTCTACAAGAGATTTCTTCCAGCAAACCCAAAATGGTGAGAATATCTATTTGTGAATATTGAATAATAATGTAATTCAACTGATCTTTTTGTCAAGTTTATATTTTCCTTCATTTCACAGTTTAAACACTGACAAAAAATTAAATAATATAGTTAGTTTAAAACAACTGAAACAAGTTCTAAAATTATATCCAATAATCGCAAATTTATTGAAAACTATTTTGTGTCTTTATGTTACTTAATACAAAATTAAATATTATTAATTATGACATTTGGATAAAATATGGAACATCAAAGAAATTATTCTCACAGTATTTCAAAAACGAAGCTAAACGGTAATGATACGACCATAAAAATCCCATTAGTCTTTCAAATTTTAAGAAACTAAAGCGTTCCAGAAATATCGGCCAAAATACTCACAATACATCTATTAATAACAGGCAAAGTTAAAATAACAACTAATATTCCGGTACGCACAGACAAAAATACATTTACGCGTATGAAACTGGTTTAGTGAGCTATCGGTCTGCCCTCTTTGTTTTAATTATTTGAGAGTAATTATAGGATTCTCAATTTTTAAAGTAAAAACTTCTTTAGCGGCGTTATGCACTTTTTGGAATGGGTAAATATTTCTAAACTCGCGTCAGGATACGTGACCTGATCGAAAATTCGTAAGACGGCGTAGGGTGCTTTTGCGAATAAGACAGTGCAGGACGCTTGCGCGCATGTTCGTGTTGTCATGTTTCTGTGCGATAGCGCAATAAATTAATATTGTGATATGAATTATAGTACTTTCATACTGATAATTAAAGCAATTCGTGCAAAATTATTCCCTAACCATTCCAAAATATCAAAAATGCACAACGTTAATATTCAAGTTTTAACTTCTACCGGCACTCCCGGAGTGCAACCCGTCATTTTTTTATTGTATAGAACCCCGTACCAAAAACACTATAATTCTTAAGTTTTAAATAAGTTATAATTAAAACTTTGACTTTTAACTTTATAGTAGTTTGCAGTTTAATGTATGTTAATATTATGTAAAGAGTCTCCGACAGCAGCGTGTTAGTTTTAAAAAAAGTAAAGAATGTTTAGAAACCTAGGCAGGTCTGCCAGGACACTTGGCACTTTTCATATATCTATTCATATATCTCTATATTTTCTGCCTACCCAGCAAAAGGGTAAGTGTATCGTTTATTATAATATTTCTATAAGTTACGTAATCACAAATTTGCTACTGTTCATTTAAATAAAAAATTTCTAGCAAGCGTTACAATATTTTTGTAACATTAATAATTATAATATATTTTCCTAAAATAATAAAAAAGTATTTTTACGCCCCAATCTCCAAAGGGGTAGGAAAAAGCACAACCAGGGCACCCACGACTAGCCGAAGACACTAAGTCCCACAATGTGATAGGTGGCAAGCCTGTCGCTAACCGGGTGCATATCCGATCCCAGGCAACGATATTTTTTTTTAGAAAATTGAAATAAATATAATGTTTATTTTATATATTTTTAATGATAATATTTAACAATTTCCAATTTTCAAATAGAAATGGTATGTATTTCTTTCATACTGATTTGTTGTTGTGAAAGTTATCAAATATTATCAATTACAGATAACAAAGCTCTCTTCATAATATTATTATATGAAAATAAATAAAAAAATGAGTAATATGAATTGCATGTTAGAAAATCAAAAATAAAGTCCCGTTTAATTAACTTTTTCATTATGCAAATTAAATAATGTTAGCATAAGCTCACACGAAAGTCTATTTTAAATAAAGGTTAGATTTTATATTTAGCGATAACGTAGCAATGACGTAGACCCTAGTTGTACTCGTAGCTTATCGTAGCAAGGTCTGTGTAGACGACGTAGCACCTTTCCCTACGTTAGCACTTTCTATAACTCATTCGCTGCTGTTTTTTACAGGTCTGTAATTAGACTTTGGTAGACATAGCCCGCGGCCACGCCCACGTATGAAAGTTTGGTGCTTTACGTGCGTTTTGAAGCATAGTATAACTTGCCCTATAAACAGGAACCGGTATTATATCAAATAATAATGTTATAACAGTAGAAATAGATTATCGCTAAATCTCTTATCATGAGGTATTCTGTTAGTTTGGAATACACAATGTACTTTTAAGCAGGAGGTAGAAGTCAACACTAGTACCTAGTGTAAGCGCGCGCACTCACTCAAAATATGACGTCATGGACGACACAGATTACAGCTGACCTGCATCCTAAGAATTGACTAAATCAAATCAAATGGTTTCGTTCTTTCTTTGAAGAAAGCAATCGGTTATTCTAGAAGTTTGTTAAGTATTTTAAGTATGTTATCGTTAAGTGGTCTTGCGGTCATTATTAGACCGGATACATAGATGTGTCAATCAACGCCTTACATAATAGGATATCCATCAGTCGATTCAATGGCTGTGGTGAAACTAATAGACTGACCCATTGTGTAATTATATACAATTAAGTTGCGAATTTCTAGTTTAGACTACGACGTGACCTGATAAAATGCCTGAGAGCTTTATTAGGTCAGTGTTCGCTACTTTTGTGTTTCGATTTCAGGAAAATCACGCTATAAATATAACTACACGTTTAACAAATTAGCATTACATTGGCAACGCAACATCACCACTTCCAGTATCATAAAAACATTATCGAATTAAATATATCGAGTCCGCTCTTAACCGTAGAAGTGATTTTAAAATCTTCATGTTCGTATTCAAGAAGAAATATACAGAGATACACCCAGCGCACCCACGACTAGCCGAAGACATTAAAGCCCATAATACGAGATGACAGGTAGCAAATCTACCCAGTACGTAATATCCAATCCAGCGCAATGTTGTTTTATAAGAAAATAGATAAAACACATTTTCTATTTGTTGACCAACCCAGGGATCGAAACCGGGACCTCATGAAGTGAAGTCCAAACACCAGACCGCTAGGCGATTAGAATAATTAATACTTTGTTAAAGTTGTTTATAAAAAACACTAACCAGTGCATTATCTGACTATTCAATTCTGCAAACTATCTACTAGGTGATAGAGTTTCGCAGGGACTCACCCGGATTGGTACCATCACCTTACCTATTCCTATTGCCATAACATCAGTGCTTGCCGTTGACGTGTTCCGGTTTGGAGGGTAAGGTTAGAGGTTAGAGGTTGGAGGGTAAGGTTTGGAGGGTAAGACTTACTTTTGCTCGAGGCCTAACATCCCGGTCTCAGGTTGGCAACGCTCCATTACCACCTTCGGTGTCTCTAGGCGTCGTGAATTTCTTATCAGAAAATTCGCCTGCTTGTTTGCCTTCCAGTGTCATACAAAATGTGCTTTGTCGTTGCCTACTGTACATGTAAATAGTTTACAATCAAGGTCTCAAAAATCAAACTTCAAGCGGAAAATAGGGAAGATGTAACCGCCCTTGGTGCAAAGAAACTTCGCTGACAAATCGGGGACAGCTTTGACGTAGCAAACTGTATTACGTTAAAGTGTATGCTTTATTTTCGGCCTTGTGTATTTGTCAGTTTGTCTAAACAGCGTCTAGGATGTGCTTGAACCTTGTTCCCCATTGTAGTCTATATTTAGTTGTTTACTCTCGCGCGCAGGTGTCCTCTGGTTCCGGTTCAAGATGAACATTAAATAACCTATAAAATTGATCATAAACAACTTTTGATCGTGAAGTAGATTGAGTACATTACCAAGTTAGGACTCGGTAACGTTAATAAAAACTTTACTCCATATAAAGATACAATTAAAAGTAAGGACTCCTTATCACTACATAGTGTAAAACAAAGTCGATTCCTCTGTCCTCATGTCCCTTTGTATGCTCTTTAAAACTACGCAACGGATTTTGATGCGGTTTTTTTAATAGATAAAGTGATTGAAGAGGAAGGTTTATATGTATATGTTATACCCATGCGAATCCGGGGCGGGCCACTAGTCTTTTATAAAAACTAAACCTATACCGTACTATACCGTAAAATATACTATACCCATATGTAAATATGATTAAAAGAAAAAAAGAAAAAATATTTATTTGCGGAATATGAGTGTTACAAGGATGTTAAAAAATTATTTAGGTGTTTCTACATATTCTACCAACTTTTATTGTGAAATAATTTAATAGTTTGATATTAATCAATTAGTTTAATTATTTACCTACTATTCACACACTGTTTATTGTATTGATTAGGTATATGATTATATATTAATACAAACAATTTTTAGAATACAAATTAATTTATCCCTGTCTACCGTAAACTAACTAACTAACTAACTACGTAAAACTTTTAAATTTAAGTAAGGCCTTGTTATTGTTTGCAAAAAAAAAAAAAGCTATGGTTTTACTATAAGTGAATTGATATTGCAGTCTTAATTTGAGTATCTGAGATAATTTTTACTGTCTGGATTATAATATATAGTATTTACCTTATAATATATCGTTTTTATATATATACTTACTTACTATGCTGTTTTTAATTAAATTAAAATCTTAGTTTAGTTAGTTATTTGATGTATTAATATATCGTATTTTCGTATTTAATGTTGTACTTTTTCCTTATTGATATATATTATATACTATCTGAATGCTGGTTGTTTGGAAGAAATCGCTTATTACAAAACCCCCATTTAAATTTATCAATTATTTAGTAATATTAGAACTTTAAATATGTTTTTGTTGTACAATAAAAAGTTATTTTATTATTATTGTGGTCAGAGATAATTAAATGACTCGTTATTATTTAAGAAAAAACTTAACCCCAATTCTTAATTTCAATTTTAATTATCTTAGTGTGTAGAACACGTTAATGTAAAGCTAGGTTAGGCCAATTGTGCAAGTCTACCAGTTACATGATAGTGATTATGGCGATAGGAATAGGTTAAAAAAATATCTATGTATGTTTACAAAAATGTGATGTTCACGATATTAATACGAGGAATAAAAATAATCTAACCGCATACAAAACTCGTCTCTGTAAAATTAGTAAATCCTTTTAGAGATCTACCTATAAATAAGTTTAAAAAATGTATCAAAGCAAAATTATGTCAAAAAGGCTATTATACGGTCTCAGAGTATTTGGAAGACGAACATGCTTGGGAATAGAGGTTTCAATCTCCCACTGCAATTTGTAATGTAATTTTTTGTACCTTTTATTTAAGTTAAAATCAGATTGTAATTAGTATTTTTAATCTAGATTATATTGTAAATATTATTATTGAAAAAAAGACAAGCCCGCTGAGTTTCTTTCGCCGGATCTTCTCAGTGTGAGGCCGCGATTCCGATCCGGTGGTAGTTTAAAAAATATCGACGCGTACCACTTGTAAGTTTCATGTGAATAAGGATTATTCTGATTCTGATTCAGGCGGTGGATCCCTACTCGGACAAGTTGCCCAACGGAACTCTAACAGTGGTCATATTAGTAATGACGCATTCGACCTTCGCTTGTCCCTTACGATCTGCCTGGCAGGAAGACAGATTTTACTCAAAAGAGATCCGGACCAACACAGGGAGAAAAGTAATAATAACATACCATATTTTTTATATGATATTGGAAGGCAAACAAGCAGATGATTTCCTGGTGGTAAGGAATTCACGCCGTCTAGAGACACCATATCAAATTAAAATAAAAAAAATGTTCACACTCGCATGATACCTCAGATTTATTACGAAGACATGTTTTTATTATTCCATTTATTTTTACCTTTCTTGCTTTTTTGTAATACATTTTGCTTTCGAATTTTTTCATTGTGCTCAACCCTTGTTTATATTTAGCTTTATTCGTGTAGATAGTTATATTTCGGTATGTTAATGTTTAGTATGTAATTGTATTTAGTATGTAGTTTTTTTGTGTAGTTTTCTACACTAGGTCTATACATTCCATGTATTGTTTTCCTTTAACGGGTTGGTTGGAAGAAATTGCATTCATTTGAGATAAGCTCGCCATTTGTACTTACGTTTATTTTAGTCTTAAGTTTTTCTGTATTTTTTGTTGTGTAACAATAAAAATATTACTTGCACGAAATATAAATAAAGTTTGTTCTTTACATTAAAACATTGTAGGTAATATTCACTACCAATTATAGAAATAAAGGTTTTGTGACCTTAGTTTTAATTAAAAGAAACCTTGATTCAAGTGACAGATTAGCTTAGAGGTACTTAAAAAGTTATCAATACTCCAAATCAAGTATTTTCCAACTAATTTGTACGTAACACGCGTTTTTTCGTGAGCTGACCGCAGTTTTTATTGATTTAAGGTTGAATAAAACGGATTAATAGAACCTTTCCAGTAGGTCTTAGTTTTATTTATTCTTTTGTCATTATTTTACAATCTATGCGCATTTTTTTGATGTTTAACTCTTTTGTCTGTTCTAGTAACTAGCTGAACATCGTTCCACTCGTTCTGTGTGTAAAGGAAAATTTAATTACCGTTTTTCCTAGTTTTCTCACAGTTTTTCATTTTTCTTTTCTTTGAAACCTCCCCCTCCCCCTAGATTTCCAAAAATATTTCAAAACTAAAGTCAACCAAATCGGTCCAGCTTTTCTTGAGCTTTGTCTCGCACAAACGAACAGCAATTGATTTGTAATCATAGGAAGAAAGAAGGTGTGCGAATATCATACAGTTGTTGCCAGCGGTTCATGTGTGTTAAATTAATAATATGGACCAATTACACATAATTCGGAAATTCCTTTAAAATCGTTTCAGTAGTTTCGAAGTCCATGTTAAAAAATGTGTGCGTGTACTAGTGTACACTCGTAAGAAGTGAAGAAGTGAAACATCTTTATGACGTTATTTTTCAAAAAATAATTTACTATATGCAACTTTACAGAAATTGGTTAAATAAAGTTTATTGCCAATTTCTACTCCGCTGGAGAAAGTGTACTTCGAATCACGCGTGGTAGGAATAAGAACCAAAGATGGCGCGTAACGGAAAAATGTGACGCGTAACGAAAAAATGTTACACTATATTTTTTTTCAATTCCGATAAAGAAGTTTCACTTCAAAAAGTTTGTTTATAGGTAAAAAAATACATCAATACCCTACACACAGCTGCGTTATCTTGAGACATCAGATTTCATGTCATTGTATGAAATATAAAGTTTAGAAAACTTTTCTAAAATTTTTTGCCACCACTCTACACGCAGTCCTTTTTGGTCTACCGTTAAATCATAGAGTGATAAGCTTTCGAAGCTTCAGATGCTCATGCAAAATGTTTTGCACTTGACTCATTCCAATGCCTTTTCTCTCTCCACTCAGTTCAGTACAAACTTGCTGACAAGTATTTTTTGTCAGTCATAATTAGTTATCGTACGGTATCGATATTAGATACCACAGTCGCCACAGTCGCCGGCGCACCTTCACGTTTTTCGTTATGTGTATGATCTCGTTCACGTTTGACTAGGTAGTAGAGTTTCGCAGTAAATTTCCTGGATTGGTACCACCGCCTTATATATTCCTGCCGTCATAACGTCAGTGCTTGCCGTTGACGTGTCCCAGTTCGGAGGATAAAGTAGCCTGTAACATTACCTTTGCTCGAGGCCTAATATAGCGGCCTCGGGTTGGTTTAAAGCTGGGTTAAGTTGTAAAAATCGCGAGATTAGCAACAAATTAGTCATTCAAAAAAAAGGCCTCAGGTTGGAACCGCACTATTATCACCTTTAGTGTCTCTAGACGGCGTGAATTTCTTGCCATTAGTAACACCTTCTCCTTCCAATATCATAAAAAAAGAAAGTCGTAAAAAATTACCAAGCGAAAATTTTCCCGATTTAATTTCTTTATAATAGCAACACACAATTATTATCAGAATCTCGCCTTTTATTTCCCGCCCAGACTTTTATTTAATAAAAAATATTAAACAAATGACGGTATCGACAATTAAAAAGTGATATGTCCTTAAAGAGCGCTTTAGGGACATACACTTTATATTTTTCGATACCGTCATTTTCAAATTCTGTTACTGTTTTTTTATTTTTTTTTTAAGTTAATTTGCCCCTTTTGTGGGGCCGGCTAAGACCTTCAGGTCATGCTGCCACGTCTTCCGTATTAATTATTTCTTTTACAGACATTAGTCACATGTCTTCCGTATTAATTATTCTTATACAGTCATTAGTCACTATTTCCAAAGTCGCGTAAGGGTCTTCAGTAAAGCGGTGGTCACTTTACACAAGCTCACTTTGGGAGATTCGGCGGCAGCGAGGAAATTAACGATACACTAATTTTTTCATGATTATTTCATTTGTGGACGTTTACTGAACAAAACTAAACTAATTCCCACCTAAATTAACTAATTTCACTCAATATAAACACGAAATTCAATAATTCACAAAATTCAATACATAAAAAAATACGACCATCTTCATTTACGATGGCGCCAAAAACTCTCAACTGTTTTTGTTATTTTATTTATTGTATGTCGCCAGTTCTAGAAACTTTTAGTGTGTCTCACGAATATATCTGTTCTTAAAATTAACGTTAGAG
Organism: Calephelis nemesis; assembly: GCA_002245505.1. Lineage (NCBI taxonomy): Eukaryota > Metazoa > Arthropoda > Insecta > Lepidoptera > Riodinidae > Calephelis > Calephelis nemesis. The sequence continues at coordinate 76,969 of NJDD01002361.1, forward strand.
TTTTTTCCCCGTGTTGGCCCGAGCTCCTTTGTAGGATATACCATCTGCCTTTCTGCCAGGCAGCTCGTAAAAGGTGAGCATAAGCTTTACGTCACTAACACCAAGACATCTGACTAGGTGGTAGAGTTTCGCTGCGACTCACCCGGATTGGTACCACCGCCTTACCTGTTCAGCGCTTGCCACTGACGTGTTCAGGTTCGGAGGGTAAGGCAGCCGGTAAATTTACTTTTGTTCGACGCCTAATATCCTGGTTGGATACGCACCATTACCGGCTTTGGCGTGAATTTCTTACCATCAGGATATCCGCCTACTTCTTTGCTTCCAATATCATAAAAAACAGAACAATTGGCGGTCTTATCACAAAATTGCGATTTCTTTCGGACAATACAATTATATAACACTTATGTAATATGTACTAAGTAGTCAAAGATTTTGTTGTGGTGTAGTTAATAATGTAGATGAAAGAAAGAAGAAAGAAAAGAAAGAAAATATATTTATTTGCGGAATATGTGTGTTAAGGTTGTTACAAAATTATTTAAGCTTTCCAACATATTCTACCACATTGTGGTGTGCAAATATTGAAATATTGAAAAAGATAACATAATAACTTATGTGGGCTTTGCAAGATGGTATTCTATTATTTTGTCAAAAAATTGCTAAAAAATGTTCCCCGTATTAGTCCAGGTCCTTTGCGTACAATGGGCATGATATGAGATGTCTCTCAGATGGACATCTCGTAAAAGAAGGTAATAGGTTTAAGTGGCTCAGTTTTTCATTGTTTTTTATATAAGAGCAAGTGGGTAATCTGATGGAAAGTGATCACCGCCACCCACAGACATCCTTAACACTAGGAGTTTCACAAATGCGTTGTCGAACTTTAAGGAATGAGTACGCTCTTTTCTTGAAGGACCCTAACTCATACACGTTAGGAAATACTGCCCTTGGTAACTGATTCCACAAAGACAATATACCAACTTGACCACTGGTGGTAGAGTGCTCTGCAGCAACTTGTCCGGGTATTCCGCTATTATGACGGTCATTTGAAAGGTTATATACATAATAGGTCCTAATACTCCGGCCATATGACTGCAATGCACCTGTGGTATAGGCCACGGTTGTCACATCCCATCGGGAAAGGCGTATGTACGCTGTTTTATGCCATAAAAAATTAATTACGCATCATTTTCTCATATAATTAAATCCGTCATGGTTACAACGTAGCAAGTGTGGATACGGATAGAAAACTCGTGGTTAAGTAAAATCCTAACCTGAAAGTGTTCGCCATTGGCTGCGCGCGTGTGACGTCAATGCCGACCTCCCGCCTCTCCCGCTCACCCCGCACGAAGGCCGCGCCACCCGTCTGAAAAATATACACGATTTTCGGTCGAGCTAATATTTTTTTCTTACTAAGATTCTGCTACCGAATTATTTACAACGTTATAGTGAAGGAAAACATACTCATGATAAGTTGTATTTTTCATATTGCTTGCGTTTGTAAAGATTGTAACTTCTGATGCTCTGTTAGAGAGCTTGTAATAGGTGATGTGGCTCGAATATGGCAATTACGTATTGGTTTATCTTGTTTGATATTATAATATACTAGCGGCCCGCCCCAGCTTCACACGGGTATAAAATATAGATATATAAACTTTCTTCTTCAATCACTTAACCATTAAAAGAAACCGGATCAAAATCCGTTGCGAAGTTTTAAAGATTTAAGGATACAAAAGGACATAGGGACAGAGGAAGCGACTTCGTTTCATACTATGTAGTGAAGACGGCGCACAAACAGACTACTCTCCTGGTAGTAAAAGACAATCCTGACATACACACCATAGATGTTACTGGTGCGTAGTTATTTCAAAGCCGAGATTCTAGGCCACGTGTACAAATCCATAAGCCTCGTACCCTCTAACACCAAATACAACAACGGAAAACTCTGCCGCTGTAATTAGAATAGGTAGACTGCGGTAAGTGGTAACAGTCCCGGCGAGTTGTTGCAGAGTACTTTACTGCCTAGTGCGTTGTTGAAATGATATTGCTGACGTTTTTTTATCACGTTAATGCTTGCCACTAAAAATAAGGTTTTCTTTTCGTGTCAGTCTGTGTTAGTTAGGAAATCAATTAAAGCGTTACTGGTTTAGAAGCTACTCATATACATTCATACGTATTTTATTTATTTTTAAACAAACTATTAATAGTTTCCACAAAGAGTTTTTATAAACTAGCGGCCTGCCCCGACGTCGCACGAGTATAAAACATACATATAAACTTTCCTCTTCAATCACTTTATCTATTAAAAATCCATTAAAATCCGTAGCGTTTTTTAAAGATTTAAGCATACAAAGGGACAGAGGAAGCGACTTTGTTTTATACTATTTAGTGATACAGCTTTAGTACCCTGATAGCTCTGATAATCTGATAGAGGTAGTGGTAGGTTCATGTACATGAAGTTTTAGTCCAATCTGTAAAATTTGAAGAAATTATTTTTTTAGCTAGAAGAAAACGCAAATGGTAATCATAATTTCTTTCTCACTTTGATCTTACTTCACTTTTTTTATGCAGGCATATAGTAAGCAGGAGCATCGTAACCGATATATAAAACTGTTGTAATGCGCTAGTGTTGACTTCGACGTCTATAAATGTTTCCAAAACTGTATATTTCTGGCAGCATCATATTTTTTTTTCAATTTATATTCTTATATATGAGAATAAATGTCTTTAAATCTAAACCTATATTAATACATATAAAACAAACAATGCGTGAACCCCTTTTTATTGTAATTTTTTATCTATTTGGTATAGATCTAGTTTATGTGGAGGAAGGTTTTAAAAAAGCTATGTATATCTACGACAACGCAATACAAATACTTTAATTGAATAAATGTGAAATAAATTCAAAATGAAATGTGATTATAATTCACATTAACATAAAAAACGGAATATCACTTTGACGCTTTACACCAAAGAATTGAAAGTCAACTAGAGAAATTCTTGGAAGCAATTTAGTTATAATATACCAGAAGGTACCTTTCATTTTAGTACCATTCAGAAAGTCAAAAGTAAAAAGTTTTCAGAAATCGGAATGGAAACTTTGTAACATCCCTTAAAAAGAACATTGCACCCAAAAATGAGTGTAAGTTTTAAAAAAAAAGTATCTTCAAGCCAATATCCCCAAAAAGGTAGGCAGAGGCACATCCAGGGCACCCACGATATGCCTGCATATATGTATAAAAATACCCCGGACATTCAGGCACCACCGCCTTACCTATTCCTTCCGCAAAACGACAATGCTCGTTATTGTCGTGTTTCGGTTGGAGGGACCCTACCCTTACTTACTTACGCAGGAGGCTGACCATCCTAGCCTCAGGTTGACAACGCACCATTAGGTACCACATTTGACGTCTATAGGTGACGGCATTTCTTACCATCAGGAAATTCGTCTGCTTGTTGTCTCCCTATAACATAAAAAAAAATATCCACGATTAGCTGAAAGTATGTTATACTATAATGTTATAGATGGCTAACCTATTGCTATTCCGACACAATCATCCAATCCCAGCCATCGTTTTTTTTATTAGAAAATTTAAAAACACGTTTTTGAGTTGCTCAAGCCGGGAACTAAACTTAGATCCTCCTGAAGTCAAAGCAAACATATGACTAATAGACCACAGAGGACATAGATTTATATATTAACACTAGCTGACCCGGCAGACGTTGTTCTGCTATGAAAAAATTGGGGTGAGTAACCCGTATCACTAGGGGGTATGAAAAAGATTCACCTCATCAGTTAGGGTTATAAAAATAAATGTTGGCCGATTCTCAGATCTACTCAATATGCTTACAAAATTTCTTGAAAAACAGTCAAACCGTTTAAGAGTAGTATGGGAACGAACATTGTGACACGAGAATTTTATATATGAGATTTATCTATGTAATAGGTTGAAACTTGAAAAATAATACTTAGGTTGCTATATTCTCTGCATTATTATTGTATAAAGTTTCCGTAATACGAACAGGTGGTTTAAGCTATAAGTGTAAATACACCTTAAAAACTGCAGCTTTATCTTACTGCATAAAATACCTGGGGAATTGTAATATAGGTTTTTTTTACAACATACTTAGATAATAAATGTTACTTAGAGTGAAAAGATTCTGCAATTCCCCGTGTTGGTCCGAGCTCTTTTGCGGAATAGACCATCTGCCTTCCTACTAGCCAGCTCGTAAGCGTAGCATAGGCTTACCGTCACTAACACCGTGACATCCTTATAGTAGGTGGTAGAGTTTCGCAGCGACTCGCCTGGATTGGTATCACCGCCTTACCTATTCCTACCGCCATAACGTCAGTACTTGCCGTAGACGTGTTTCGGTTCAGGGGATAAGGTAGCCGGTAAACTTTTGCTCGAGATCCATTCCGGCCTCAGGTTGGCAACGCACAATTTCCACCTTTGGTGTCTCGGCGTGATTTTCTTACCATTAGCAAATCCGTCTATTTGTTTGCCTTCCAATACCATAAAAATAAAAAAATAAAAAATAAATAATTGCAATAGAGCTTTGGTAGTAGGTAGGTTAAGTTATTTTCTGTTGAAAATATATCAATAACTAGTCCCGTCCAACTTTGCCATTTGTATTTTTTTTCGTTTTTTTATCTTTATACAATTTAAACAGATTTATAAATTTGTTATTATTTGCGACTTAATTCGCCTAGTTACCTGTGTCATCTCAAATCTTTAACTTTGTCCATATTAATTTAGCAAATTTGTTTGTCGAAAAGAGTTTACATAGCATGAAATACCGGTTTGATCCAACCGGCAATAAACTCGTAACATCCCATAACCAACAAAGTATTATTCCAAACGCGTCTATTCTGCGTACGGGTCTATGTATAGAGGACTATTTGTGGAATATCTGATTCACATCCTTAATATTGCGTTACTCAGAATATTATTTACATCTTCATTTGTAATATGCAAGCAATGTAATTACTAATAATCGAATAGTAAGCATCTTTGACGCATATTTAACATAAAAATACAATTTCTTGAACAACTCTTGTGCTTGACTCTTTTTGTAGGTTATTAATAAACATGATTTTTTTTATGATTCTGGAAGGCAAACAAGCAGACGGATTTCCTGATGGTGAGAAATTCATGCCGCCTAAAGATACCCAGTGGTGCGTTGCCCACCAGAGGCCGGGATGTTAGGCCTCGAGCAAAAGTAAGTTTACCGGCTACCTTACCCTCGGAACATGTCAACGGCAAGCGGACGTGGACGTTGTGGCGGCAGAAATAGGTAAGGCGATGGTACGAATTCGGGTGAGTCGCTGCGAAACTCTACTACCTAGTCAGATGTCACGGTGTTAGTGACGGTAGCCGGTAAACTTACTTTTGCTTGAGGCTTAACATCCCGACCTCAGGTTGGCAACGCACCATTACCACCTTTGGTGTCTCTAGGCGGCGTGAATTTCTTACCATCAGGAAATCGGTCTGCTTGTTTGCCTTCCTATATCATAAAAAAATGTATTTAACAAAAAGAGTATCTGAAAAGTTTTAGGCAAACATTTCGACCTTCAAATCGCTTTCCATTTTTATTTTTTTATTTGAAAACATTAACTTATATACATAATACATTAAGGACTACATGCACATTCCCGGGTTGCATTTAATATTGTGTTAAACTGTCAAATATACGGTGATTTAAATTTAGTTTGACGCTTACTCAGTGTTAAATACTTAACCCAGGAACGTGCAAGAGGCCCTTAGAGTAACATAACCTTGTTACTTGGTGTCATTTCCTTGTAAGTATAATTTTGAATGAGATATTTTTATTAGTACATATTCCTAAATTAATTAAATAAATGAAAAGTCAAAGTAAGCAAATAAAATTGGGATAGGTAATCAAAAATATTTTTAACGTATACTAATTTTAGGAATCATTAAAATGAAAGAATTGTCACAAGGGATACATTATTTTTGGCTATTAGTTTTATAAATCATAGATGAAGAAAAAGATTATCCTTTTATCGATTCTGCTAAAAAGAGAGTATTGTATTATATTTTGGAAATGTGTGGTATTTTTATCGTTTTATCGAGTACTGGTATTGTTATTTTTGTCTATTAGTTTTACAAATCTTAGATATTTTTGAGATGATTATTTAAGGTAGGTACTTCAGATCCCTTTCCATTAACCACTAACCCTTTGCCGTTAACATTATCCTAATACCGATTTAGCAGAAAAAGGGATTAGGAATATTTTATTTTGAATATGCGTAATACTTTTACCGAGTACTGGTATTTTTGCTGGAAAAAACATAAGAGAGAATATTGCACAAATTCAAAACAAGTTCTTCAAAGTAGAAGAATAAAAAGTTTGGGGTGACAGCTGCGCATGTTGAATGTGTGATCAAAGCGCATGCGTGAGCTTTCTTACGAGGCGTGAACTTTTGACGAGCGCGTGCGCATCCCCCCTGCCCCTCCTACCAACAGTCCTCGTTTGTGCTTTGTCAAGAGAACACGTGTTATATTTCCCCATCTAGAGACGCTCCGTTTTGTACTTCAAACACTATTTTTGTATGTTTAAATTTAGGATACTCAATACACGTGCTTCTATATGCGGCTTCAATGTTAAGGCTATATCCTACGTTCATGATCGTCGAGTTGTAAATTCTCGAAATAGGTTTGTCGGATATTTAATGGGGTTTAATTATTTTGTAATAGCAACATCGTTGGTAGGTGGTGCCGCGCGGGCTGCACTCGCGGCTATTCTCAGCCCCGCCCCGAGGTTATTTAAATATATCGTGACGTATGAACGTCAGAGCACCTCCAAAACGTTTCCTTGATCCGTCTTGTAAGTGCCCTTCCACCGCTCAGGAACTCGTATTTGATAAACGTTTAAAAATAACGTTATTTGTTTTGTTTGCGGATGTAAATTGTGCGAAAATAGTGTTGCCATTGTTTGTGTCGGTGTATTGTGTAATTTTCGTTATGTTAGTGGAATAATGTGTGAGAGTATTGTTTCGCATGTCACTTCAGCATTGGGCACGGCTTTGCGGAAGGGGGGTCAAATATTGGGATGCCCACAAACGAGTAAGTTACGTGTTTTTTTGTGTTGAGTGTATTCAGCGTCGTAACTGGCTTTTTACTTGATTGCATGTTATTAAACGGCCTAATTTTTCAACTTATATTCGTATTTCAATCATCATATTCGAGAGCTGATTTCGATGATGTGTACATACACACATAAACAAGGATTCACCCACTCCTTGACATTCTACGATTAAATCGATGGGGATTTATCCGAGGGTTGTGTCTAGAGTTTCCCAAACTAGCGAGTTTTTATTAAAAGGATTATAAATATGAAGGAAGCCAGGCAGGTCTGCAGGAATCGAAACTTTTGGCACTCGATACTCTCTGCCTTCCCCGTAAGGGACCGGCGTGAAGATGATTTGTAATTTGTCTTAAGTACAAGCGAGGATTAGTTTCTTGTAAGTGAGCAGTGTAGTACCTGTAGTACCAACAGCTCTACAAAGGCGCAGCCGGATTCGTTCCATCAACTTACATTCGCTGTAATAAATATAGTAACTTGCGTTCTTACTTAAGATTGTATTTAGTTTTCGGGATACAATACTGGCCTACTTACGCATTAAGTTTAATATCCTCAGGTGAACAATCAATGTATCGTGCATTAATAAATAATAATAAATCATCTTTATTTCACATAAACCTACAAGAGGCACTTGTGACGGGTCTATATAATAATAAATCTACCACCGGATCGGAACGCGGCCGCACACTGAGAAGATCCGGCAAGAAACTCAGCGGGCTTGTCTTTTTTTTTCTTACTTCAAAATATATTTACAATAGTTTATGTATTGATACATTATATTTTATAAGAGATTGGCATGAGGAGCAATTAATCCCAAGCAGTCTTATCTGTTAAATATTCAGCAATGTTATAATAACCTTTTTGATTTAATTTACATTTAACACATTTCTTAAATTTATTAATTGGAAGTTCTTTCATATATGTGGGAAGTTTATTGTAGAACTGTATACATAGGCCCATGAAAGAATTGCTTACGCTGTGGAGACTAGACATATGCACAGCAAGATTATTTTTATTCCTAGTATTGACTCAGTGTATATCACAATTTCTTTTAAATGAACTTGAATTTCTGTGAACATACATTAAATTTTCAAAGATGTACTGGGATGCTACAGTTAGAATTTGGATTTCTTCGAATTTTTCTCTCAGGGAAACTCTTGGGCCTAGGTTATAAATTGCCCTTATGGCTCTCTTTTGTAAAATAAATATAGTATTGACTTCAGCAGAACTCCCCCAGAGAAGAATTCCATATGACATGATGCTGTGAAAATAACTAAAATAAACCATCCTAGCGGTTTCAATATCAGTTAGTTGTCTCATTTTTTTAACAGCATACGCTGCTGAGCTTAATCTAATTGCAAGTTTATCAATGTGTGGGCCCCATTGCAATTTCTTATCAATTGTTATTCCTAAAAACGTAGTAGAATCTACAAGGTCCAGCTTGTTCCCATTAAGTTGTACGTTGGTATCTACTCGCCTCACATTGGGCATTGAAAATTTAATACTGTTAGTTATTTTTTCATTCAAAAAAAGATTATTTACATTGAACCAGTGTACAACTTTTGAAATCGCATTGTTCTTTTCATCATACTTATCCCGTTGTCTTTTCACTTTAAATATAAGTGAAGTGTCATCCGCGAACAATACAATTTCGTGTTTGTCTCTTACGTAGTAAGGTAAGTCATTGATATATACAAGGAACAAAAATGGTCCAAGAATAGAGCCCTGGGGGACACCCATTGTGACAGCAGCAACAGTCGATTTTTCACCATTAATATCAACCTTCTGAATTCTCCCATTCAAATAAGAAATCAGAAGATCGAGTGCCTTATTTCTAATTCCATAATGGCGCAGTTTCCTGATCAACGTATCGTGGCTTACGCAATCGAATGCTTTGGACAAATCACAAAACACCCCGATTGCATCTTGAGAATCCTCCCAACACTCATAAATTTTCTTCAATAATTCCACACCAGCATCGACTGTTGATCTACCTCTTGTAAAACCAAACTGTTGGTTATGAAATAATCCTAATTTGTTAAAATGTAGTAACATTTGATTCAATATAACTTTTTCGAATATTTTACTCAGGGTAGGATTGTTGTCTCTACCTAAATATGAAACTCTTACCGTCATAATACGCATCAGTTTCTTTCACTTTCAATACGTACTAAATATACAGCGAAGATCTAAAATAAAAACTTAAAGAAAATCCAACCCAGGGTGGAAACTTCAACCACAAGTTATTTTTTGGCACACCAAAGACAGCGAAGAAACAGACCACTCTCCTGATATTAACCTAGATCTCTAGTCATAGAATATAATCCTTAAACACCGTAGAAGTTATAGACACATCGCTGACATGTGCAATTCTACCAACTATTACAGTCTTCAAGCTGAAACAAGACACTGTCATTATAGCAGAGAGAATGAGGTAAGAGATTCCCACCCACTTGCTGTACAGCTCTTTACAAGCAGTGTTCTTGTTGGCAATGACCCTATTAAACAGTGCTCGAATTATACCTACCAGCTGCCAGAAAAAGGCAGTTGGTCTATTTTACTCAGAGAACCCGCATTAAAACGGAAAAAAAGCTTAAACATTTAAGCCAATAAAGCATAACCGTTTAAGCCAATAAAGCTCTTCGTAGAGTCATAGGAAAATATTACCATACTTTATAAACCCGTGCTCGTGGTAAAGTTTTTATAAATGATATAGCTTTACACAAACCTGATCCTTTACCATGACTTTACGGTGCTATAGTCGATAGCGTGCCTGTTAAATTTTTGTATGAAAACTTTAAGCAGCTTCTCTACTATTAACTAAGACAATTAACTTTTCAGATTAAATTCGCTATAGATTTCGATACGCAAATTACCTGACGTTTATAAACAAATATAGGGAACAAAAAACTTATTATAAAATATTTTAACAGGAAACTCGCGATTCTTTAATATATTTTTTTTTCTCAATCTCTTTTTTTATATATTATATTTTATAGAAAAATAATCTAAACTTTTTAGTCAAACTAAATATAAAATAGTCTTTTTAGACTTTTGCTGCTCTTAAAAGGTATATCCTATTAATATTTTAAATGTGAAAGTTTATCTGTTTATTTGTTTATTACTCCTTCACGCAACAACTGCAGAACGGATTCTCATAAAATTTGGAACACACGTGAAGGTTAGCTTGGATGAACACATAGGATAGTTTTTATCCCGAAGTAATGTTCCTGTGGAACCACACGAGCAACGCCGCGGGCAACAGCTAGTACAATATGTATTATTTATCTTTACTAACAAAAAACAATTCTCGGTGAAAGGTCCTGCTCTAAAAATTCAATACCATTTAAAGTTTTGAAACATTAGTGGTACCACTAAACACCAAACACCTACCTACACTTTTTTTAAATTTACGAATTTTTAAACTTTATTATATACTACTATTTTAACTCTAAAACTACTAGCGAGACGTTGATAAAATTTATGTTTGTACCATTTCGGAATCATTTGCCATCTTCCAAAAGAGGTTTAGCAAATCGTGATATGTCATGTCCAATAGTCGGTTTTTGCAGTTTTAGTGCAATTAATTATTTAATCAAGAAATTTAGATACAGACTAAATTAACAGGATATGTGAAACTTGATTAGTTAGTGGCTGTTGCTAACGGCTTTGCCCACTTATTGATGTTTAAAAACAGTTCTCATTGGGAACCCAGTAAAATATCGCTATAAAAAGTAGCTCGCAACTTTCTCAAAGTATTATAAATATACGAACATATCTTCACGCTAAACCTCTTATGCAGTAATCAAACCTATTTTCCGCCACATTCATTCATCTTTTTATACAAACACGCCCGTTCTTTGACTAAATAGTCAAAGAATTTGGATACAAATTACAATTAATAGGACCCAGCAGTGCCAAAATTTAAAGTAATATTTTTTTAAACAAGTCAGATTAGTCCAGAAATGTCAACTTTTAACGTTTTTAAACAAAATTTTCCGAAGAATAGATTATAAGTCTGAAGAAATGTTATATACAAACTTATTAACAAGCAAACAAGCACATTATAGAGATACTAAAAAGTTAGACGTTATTTTAAATAATACTGCTATTGAATAATAAAATTTGAAAACGTAGATTGTACTAAATTCCTAGGAATAAAAATCAATAAATTTTGTAACTGGAAAACGCATATTGATTCACTATGCAATAAAATCGATAGGTTTGTATATGTGTTGGGAAGAATTAGAGAAGTGTCAGGATTAAAGGCATCTCTGTTAGCTTATCACGGGTATGTTTCTACCAATTTACAGTATGGTATTCCTATTTGGGGGAATTCTGTAGAATTAACAAGACTCTTTAGAGTTCAGAAGAAGTGTATACGTGCGATATGTAGTATCAATCAATTACATTCATGCAAGCCACTTTTTAAGTCACCTAAAATATTGCCATTTCCTAGTTTATAATATATATTAGCTGTATGTGTATTTGTAAAAAAACATCATCATTTGTTTCATACAAATGCTGAAGTCCTAGGTTTGTCTCATTTTAGAAATAGTGAGAAACTACATGTGCCCAAACAAAAGCTCAACATTTACAAAAATAATGTGTATTGCATGTCCATTCGTATATACAACAAAATTCCTGATAATATTAAATCACTTTCATTAAACATATTTCGAGAAAAGGTATTCAACTAACTTTTAGAGAAAAAATATATTATAGTGTCAAATTATAGTGTCAAAGATTTTCTTGCAAATAAGAATAAATAATGAAGTACAGTCGTTTTGGGTAACTTTGAATCATTGTGTAACTTTGAACAAAATTAAAAAAAGATTCATGAATTTATCTAATAATGTTTTAGTTCTTTCAATATCGTTGTTGTTTAAAACGGAACACCAAAATTATAAGTAGCAATCATAAAAGAAAAAAGTAAACTGTGAATGTCAAAATTTGTAAAATAGCGCCTTTTTTCCTAGTGAAATTTTAGCAAGTGTTTGTTGCTGCGATTAGGAATCGCAATTAAATATATAAAACTTATTGTTAAGAGGCATGTTTTGATGTTTATATGTAACATGTAGCCTAATTATTATTTTTTCAAATTGGTCACCTGTATTTAATAGTAAAAATTGTGTAAAATTGATAAAATTTCGAAGATGATCAAAAGGACAGTAGTTTAAGTAACTTTGAATGGTTCAAACTTCAAAGTTTCCCTTGGCATAAAAATATTATATTGGGTAACATTGAATATGACCATAGTGTAGTTCAGTTCTGATAAAAAATCGGGCTACTTTCAGGCTTAAAAACTGCCTGAATGAATATATAGACCACCCGTCTTGCCCTTCCAAAAATGAAATATGTTGAATTGATGACAAACAAACAAACAACAAGAATAAATATCAAGAAACAACTATCAAACAACAAATATCAAGAATAAATTTATATTGACGATGACATTTTGTTTACAGAATGGGGTGAACGACTTTTTCAAAAAGAAAAATTGCTTAGAGATTTTTTTATTAAAATTTAAGATTTTGATCTCATTCGATATTCTAATAAATGTACAATTTATTGTGTTAAACAGTGCTTTCCTAGTTTATTGTGGTTTAATAAATAACTATAAAAAAAACTTATTTTTTTCCATCAAATTGGCTACATCGATTCAAATGGCAAGACTGAGCTATCTATTAAGAAAATGTATGTCAAATAAATGCCATTTGACTCTTCAGGGTTTTTATATTTAAACAGACGTCATACATTGTTACAAATACTTAAAATATTTAAATGCAAATTTCATGCAAAATTCATATTCAAAGTTACCCAAAACGCGTGATAACTTTGTATATGAGTTTAGGGGGAAATTAAAGGCAGTTTGGTTGTTTTTTCTTTAAATTTGTTAAGTTTGTCAAATAAATCAACTCAAAAGATCACTATTCAGTCAACAAAATATACTTGTAATTAATAACATATTAGATTGTAACATCAGAACATTGCCAAAATGTTCAAAGTACCCAAATCGAGGTTATTTCTAATATGATTAATTTAATTGCAGAATGTTGGGTGCGCAGGAGTTTGTTTCGACGTTTCTTCTCCTGTCTGGCTAGGTTTGGAAACGGTGGTAGTTTACGGTAGACAGGGATAAATTAATTTATGTTCTAAAAATTTTCTGTATTAATAAATTTATATATTTAAATAGTAAGTAAATAATTAAAATAACTAATTTAATTAATAACTATTAAAATATTTGCATACCACAAGTTGGTAGAATATGTAGAAACGCTTAAATAATTTTGTAATATCTTTGTAACACTCATATTCCGCAAATAACAATTTTTTTTCTTTCTTTCTTTCTTCTTCTAATCTGCAAGAACTATACAGTAGTACTACTTAAATTATGCGCTTCGGCTATATTCGTCAAGCTTTGGAAATCCCAATGCATTTTAAAGATATATAGATATAGAGTTGTTATTACACATAATTAACCATTTCGTTTAAATTTAGATTAGGTAAGCCAATTTAAAATAAAAGTACAAACTGCAAAAGGAGAAAAAAAAATGTAAAGCCAAAGCGCATCACGCGAATGTGTGTGAGCGACAAAGTTAACACCGTTGCATTTTTCCATCAGAGTTAAAATTTCAGTATTTTACTTACCAATATACTTAGATTGCAAAATGGATAAAAATTTCAAAGGTTAAAATAAAAAAAAAATATAACCTTTTTCAATATTACACCTGATATAATCTAGGTTTGTCAAAATTTCCTTTAAAATCACAAACACGTAGGCGGAGCATGTTCCTATGGCAGGAAAAGCTAAAACCAAACTAAGTTCACGGTAGTGTTTACGTGGGTGGAGCTGTTATTACAATTCTAAAATAATGTTCCAACTACTAAAACTTACGGAAAATGATTATTTAACTACAATTTTAAACAAACATCGCTAAAGTTTATTATTTACTAGCAGCCTGTCCTGGTTTTGCGCGAGTGGACAAACTTCTTTGTTTTACATAAAAACTTTCTTCTTGAATCACTCTATCTATTAAAAACATTAAAGTAAAAGTATGTCACGCCCATATCCCGAAAGAAGTAAGCAGATGCACAACCAGGACAACCAAGACTAGCCAAAGAAGTTAAGTCTCACAATGTGATATGTGGCAAGCCTATCGCCAACCGGGCACATATCCAATCCCGAGCAACATTATGTTTATTAGAAAATTGAAAATGCACAATTTCAAATTGTTTTTGTTTCAACCTGGGAATAGACCCCGGAACCTCAAAAAGTCCGACGTCAAATACGACGCCGGACCGCTAAACCACATAGGCGATAAAAATATCGTTAAGAAGTTTTAAGGGTCAAGCATACAATATAGAGACATACAGCGGAAAGCGACCTTGTTTAATACAATATAGTGATATGATATATTTTTTAAAGAATTGATCTAATCCTAAAGTAAGCAAATAATATCCTTGCGATGTGGATATTAATCAACGATACTTGTGATACATGAGAATATACAAAGTGGATTATCAACAACATTTCTAATTGTTAGTGCTGTTCTTACAATAAGATTCACCTGCTAGACTTGCACACTAGGTCTTACAACCAGGCCATAAGCGACGCATCTATAACGTGTAGTACGAGTATGATGCCTATGGACTCCTGTTATCTCTTAACATGACAAGGGCAGTTTGTTCGCTGGCTTGTCAAATAAAAAATACCAAAATTTTCTAAAACATTTAAAGCCTTTCCAATAAGTTGTTAGACATTACGTTAATTTAAGTACCGAAATCTATAGGGCTTTTGGTCAGAGATGTAGTTCCGTTCAGTAGTTTTTGCGTGAAGTGAACCGACAAACATACAACAATTGTAATAACCCTCGGTTTGAGATCTGTATCCCGTATGCAATACGCAGTAATTAATTACTGTTTTTGAAAAATAATTCATGTACAGATTCAGTTCTATTTATTAAATGAGTAGATTAACTGCCTCCCTGCCAGAGTTAAGCTACGTAATTTAAATCGGGAAGTCTAACTAGGTTGTAGAGCTCTGCGATGCTCACGTGTTTTCCTGCTACTATCTTTCCAACTTCTTTTTTTGATCTTCATACTGCTTTTTCTTTTTTTTTAGGTTAATTTGCCCCTTTCTGGGGCCGGCTAAGACCTTTAAGCCATGCTGCCACGTCTTCCGTATTAATTATTTCTTATACGGTCATTAGTCACATGTCTTCATTGTTAATTGTTGTTATACAGTCATTGGTCACTATTTACAAAGTCACGTCAGGGTCTTGAGTAAAGAGGTGTTCACTTTACACAAGCTCTCTTTGGGAGATTTGGCGGCAGCGAGGAAATTCACGATACACTAATTTCTTCATGATTATTTCATTTGTCCACTTTCACTGAACAAAATTAAACTAATTCCCACCTAAATCAACTATTTTACTCATAATATACACTAAATTCAATAATAATGAAAAAATTAAGACAATTTTCATTCAAGATAGCGCCAAAACTCTTTTTCATTTTTTCTTCTATAGTTTTTGGCACTAGCGTTAGCATTTGCCGTCAGCCAAGTTAAAATTTGTGTAAAGTTACCCGATTTAACAAAATCGGGTTTAAATTATTCAAAATTAGTCAAAAGTCGTCAAAAGGTAGTCATTTCAGGGTCTTGAGGAAAGCGGTGGCCACATTACTCAAGTTCATGTAATAAGATTTGGCGCTAAGGATAAAATACATAATAAACACATTTCTTAATGATTATTTCTCTTGTGCACTTTCACTGAACAAAATTGTACATAATGCTACTTTAGTTGACTAAATTCACTCAAATACAAAATTCAGTAGTTACAAAAAATCCGCGACCATCTTTTCTTTCGATGTGAAACAAAACTATCCCGTTATTACTATCGCCTTTTGACTGTCCTACCATTTGACATCTCGAAATTATAATTTACTAACTGTACCTGCGACTTCGTTCACAGTTGTTGTTCAGACAGTCGAAATAAGAACATTCTCTTTTTGGAGTCGGTTAAAAACGAATTTCGCTCCGTGAGGATCTACAAGTACCTATAAGTTAAACATATGCTGTATCGTAACATAACTTGTTGCTGCCTTGTATTCAGGTTTTTATATTGTAGTACAGTAGTTATGAAAAAATATTTGCAAATTACGTAAAACAGTATACGTGTAGTTTTGATAGTAATTCGATGGTAACAAAACAAACTATATTTTTTGATATTTTCCATCGTCGGCACTTGGTAAAAATTTCAAATATTCATATTTTTAAACGAAGAAACACTTGTACTGTTTTACGTATCAAAACCTCTTTACGTTGAACAGTACAAGTGTTTATTCATTTAAAAATATGAAAACAAATTACTTTTTTAAAGCTTATAAATGGATAGTTGTTAATTGTACTTTAACTGTTGTGTTAAAACGTAAAACAGTACAAGTGTTTCTTCATTTAAAAATATGAAAATCACTTTTTCAAAGCTCATAAGCGGAAAGTTGTTAATTAAAATTCCTATTAATATTTTAACCATGGCTAAATATAGAAAGGTTATAGCAACACCCATGAATTCAATAAGTACCTACATTTGACTCCGATACATCATTATGAGGTACATCTATTCATTGGAGTTTGCGAGCGGGATCCTGGGCATGCGCGCGGCTATCGATCCTCTCTGATGAGAATGCTCCATCCAACTTTATATTTGTATAGACAAATATGAAGTTGTACGAGTTCCCACCATCGGATTCGCGTTTGAAGTTTGGCCAATTCGATTCGCCGGTACCTTGTCCTAAACATATTTCTTTTTAAACTCAAATTTAGAAACATATCATTTACAATGCCTAACTCTAGTACAAATTTTCATTTTTTTTACCGTGATACGTACCGTTATAGAAAAAAGGTAATTACTATAAAAATAAAGATGTGTCACTTAATACTCAGATAAATTATTTAATTGAAAAAATATGACTAACGATAAAATATTTGGACTGTAAATGATCAGGATAATATGCCTTCTTAGAATCCTAAATATTTTTAATTTAATATCCAAATTTTAGATTTTAAAAATCGATCTATGTGTACATAATAATAAGAAAATGAAAATGCAAATATTTAACGCAGTTTGTACTTTATCAATAAATTAAGGTTCCTATCACTAAATTCTTCTTAGGCCATAATTGGTAAACCTATTAAAGCGAAGTATCATGCAGTCTCGTGAATGTCAAAAGCGGTTTTGAAAGGTCAGCTTCTTATGCACATAGATTAAATATTTTCAGTTACTTCACCCCAACTAAACGAAGTACAAGAAGTTTATGAAACTAATCCTAAAAAAACAAGTACAACATTTAAAAGTTATAAAACCTGACCATACAAAATGTAATCGCACTTAAGATACTCACAGATTGAAAGCCATGGAACCATCTGAATAACTCATCTCCTACAAAACGAGGATTTTTTCAAATATTAGCTTCTTATCGGTCAATCATGAAAATACCATTCCGGCAACGATTTCGCGTTTAACTCAGAATCATTTAAAACTTTGAAAATGTCAAAAATACATGTTTAAACCAACTTCGACAATCATTCTCATTTTAATATATTTGGCCGAATATATATAAAAGACTATCTGCCTTCCTCCCAGGTAGCTTGGAAGAGACGAGCATAGGTAAAAATGGGTCATTACCGACAAGACCACTGGTGGTAGAGTGCCGTGTTGTAATTTGTCCGGGTAGGGATCTACCGCCTTAACTATTCCTGCCGCCATAATGACCGTGTCATGTTCCGGTGTGAAGACTAGGGTATATAATGACTGTAATTATTTGGTCCAGAGGGTAGGGTAGCCGGTAGACTTGCACAATTGGCCTAACATCCCGGTCTCAAGATAGCGACGTACCTGCCTAAAAAGTCAAAGTCAAATTTTGAATTTTTTCATTGTTAGAAAACGATATTAATTACATATTATACTTAAAATTTGTGATAAAACATTTTATATAATAATAATGTCACTATATGCATATATGTATGTATTTATTTTAAATACAAAAATGTGTATGTTTCTTCCGCTTTCAAGTCAAAACGACAACAACCGATTTCATGAATTTAAGCGTAGAAATAAATTAGATTTTAGAGGACATAATAGAGTTTTTATCTCTATATTTCAATAGGTTTTAAAAGAGCTTGAAAACATCTTGAATATACGGCTTCTTTGCCCCGTGCTGAAGTTCCTACCAATTAGCTAGCTTTAATCGCTGATTAGTAAGAACTTTGGACTGATAAGTAAGGTACGATAGTGTCAAAATAGGTTTAATATTCGACTACTGCCGCCCTAGTTAAGTTAGGTTTCGCGATACTAGACATTAGTAAGTACAGTTTAAGATGTATTTTAAAAACAATTAGAACTTTTGCCATCTTATTAATAAACACAGAGTAACTCCAAGATTTAACCTGATATAATTTTTATTACAATGTGATAGAGACTATAATATCAACTTAATTTTACTTCTACGTTAGTCCACGCTTATTAAAAAGTTTATAATAATTGTTTATTTAAGTGGTGGTGTAAAAATGCTCTAGTCGGTTATATAGAAAGAATGACAAATAAGAGTATAATAAAACAGACATACATTTAGAATGTAGATGGATGTAGGTATCTGGGAGATCTACGTTGACATTCCACCATCACATTTATTGGGTTTTAATCGAGGATGGTGCTTAAAGTCTCAAAAAACGTCAAGTTTAAAAAATAATAATAAATGTCGATGAAGCTAGATATGACTGTAAGGTTTGTGACGTTTGGCACGCTATACTGTCTGCCTACTGCGTAGGGGATTTGGCGTGGAGATAAGTAAGTAAAAGTTCTGGATGAATATGAAGTTTTTGATATTTTCCATCGTCGGCACTTGGTAAAACTTCGAAATATTCATATTTTTAAAGAAAGAAACACTTGTATTGTTTTACTTATCATCTGGATTTTAAATTGTTATCTATATATTTTGGTAACACATTTTTTCTTTTACATGCCCTTTTATAACCACAAATTCTCACATATTTTTGTAAATTTCAGTTTAAGTTTCTTAAATAAGACGATGAGATCAGTAAAACAGTACAAGTGTTTCTTTCTTTAAAAATATGAAGATAAAGTTGTTGAACGCTCCAACCAGAACCATCATAAAAGTAACCTATATCACCCTCAAATCTCCTGACTATTTCCACATATTAAAATAGTACCACAAATACGCTCCGTTGCGACGTGATAGAAGGAATCACAAACCCACATTTGCTTTTAAACGATCCAAGCTGTTCCGGCGAGCTTCGTTCCACTCTTTCAGTTTGAGTAGGAAAAATAAAAATGCTGTTTTCCTAGTTATCTCGCCGTCTAACGGGATATCAACTTCTCTGGTGCTAAGCTATCTCCCGATTAATTGTTAGTCAAATGAATTCAGCCATTTTTGAGTTATAAATAGTGTAACTAATACGATTTTCTTTGGTACATACGTATAGAGTAGGTAGGTATGCAAAGTATCCATTTAAATTCTAAGGGCAAATTAACATACAAAAACTTTTGCATTTTAATATTAATATGCAATATGTCGATTTAAGATGTAAGACAAGCCTTTGCTCGCAAATCCACGAACAGTGACAGAAGTAGTAATTACAATCATGGTAATATAGCTTTCTCAACCAAATTTTATAATAATAAAATAAACTATTAAAAAAAATTATGATCACTGGGCAAATTACACAAATTTGACCGCCTCGTTGGTCGAACTCGAAGGGGTAGCGTACACGCTTAACTTCGCCGACTAAGGCTCGGATTCGATTCTCGACGGGGACAGGCATTTGTGTGATGAACATAGATGTCTGTTTCCGGAGTTAGGTATTTAGATTTAGGTGTCTTCTAGGTTATTATTTCCGGCTTCCGCATTAGAATTCCGCCTACTTCTTTCAAACATAAAATTATCTTAATATTTTACGATGAAGTAAAACGCTAACCTGATCAACTCGACGAGTTGATATAATATGCTACGATCAACTACATCGTAGTTGCAATGGTAGGCTTGTAATTTAAAAGTTGGACTTAGCACTTGGTTCAAGAACTTTAAATATATTAATAAATATTTTATATATGTGATATTTTACTCGGTAAATGATTACGTTAATTATTACGCAAAAATTAAAAATATGACCAATGTCTATATCTACAACATTATACCTACTTATATTAGCTGCCTCCGCAAACTTTCTTCAAGAAGCCCTGTCCTGTTCCATGTTTTCATCATTTTATATTTAGTTATTTTGCTACTTAGAGCTGAAACGAATCCGAAAAAGTAAATATTTTTAAAATCGGTGTATAAATAAGTTGTGTAATAACCCGACTTTATTTCATACATATGACAATCTGTATATTAGCTTGTATTACAAAAATAATATATGTGATCGATCGACTTAGTAGTTTGGGAGCCAGAAAGATATTACATCAATAATTCCTTTTCTAGCGATAACTTGTACAACATTTGAGAGTTGTATTTAAGGCGCTATGAAAGTCAGCTGGAAATCCGTGGATGGACTGAGCAGTAGTAGCCTCTCACGGACATACAGGCACATTAGACGGAAAGTTTATTGTGCACCAAATTCAAAGAAATATATAAGGTTATACATAGAATTTGAATAGAGCAAGATCTCTACTTCTCTGGATCATCTTATCAAGCGTAAACGGTTGTAGCAATTTGCTACGCTAATTCGTTTTTTGTTGTATTCGTTATTGTCAGGGGAAGGTCTTCTAAAAAATTTAAGAAAAAAACTAAAACGTAAATCTCTGGGTTGGGTTCCAACGTCTTTTATTCCTGCCATGTCAGATTAAAGTATGGCGTGCTTATTGCAAGCGAATAAGCGCAAGTTAAAATTTTCTCATAATTCAAACAAGACATTCGGGAGTAGAATGATCAGGAACTTTTAAAAACCAAGACATCTCTGCTCAGCGTCTAATGGGTGAATTGTATGATTGACATACTTCCATCCGTCGGTGAGCATGTACACTATTAATATTTGATAATATTGCCTACGACCAAGTTACTATAATTGTTCTTTTAGCTTCTAGATGCTCAACGCACAACTAAAGAAAAACCTTACATGACCTTTTTAAATGTCTACTATTTAATCGACGAAGTCCAATGGATCCACATGACGCTGGAGTTACTGCACATTTAACATAGCGGGCTCTATCCTACTAGTCACAATTTTTAAAAATTTGCACAAAAGTTGTGTGAATATTTCGGTTGGTGATATATATCATAAGTGATAAAGATATCATAATGCTACATTGCTACACGCCTTCAAGATACAGGCTCCTTTGTGGAATAAACCATCTTCCTTCCTGCCAGGCAGCTCGTAAAAGGCCAGCATAGACTTGCCGTCGCTAACACCGTGACATCTGACTAGGTGGCAGCGACTCGCCCGGATTGGTAATACCGCATTGCCAATTCCTGCCGTATTAACGTCAGTGCTTGCCATTGACGTATTTCGGTTCTTGTAGATAAGGTAGCCGGTAAACTTAATGTTGCTCAAGGACTAACATCCCGGCCTCAGGTTGGCAAGGCACCATTACCACTTTCAATATCTCTTAGCGGCGTGCATTTCTTACCATCATCATCATGAAATCAGTTTGCCTGTTTGCCTTCTAATATCATGAAAAATATTGTTGTTACATGTCTTCGAGACAAAGTTACGTGCAGCAAGGTATTGTTGGGTCAGTGTGTCCTCTTGTTTTCTATTGTCATATTATTTTATTCTTGGACTTGGTACATGATTAGTAGGTTTCGTTAATCGTTGTCTGCTATTGATAGTATAGAGAAAATGTAGAGCTCGCTCACAACACTCGTAATTCGAAAGGATTGTAATTTTCCGAAAGTTGGTATTTCGAATATTTAAATCCTTGTTGACTTTCCTAATCCTTATTTATCCTACAAAAAGAACACTTCCTAGTGGTGCTGGTCTTATTTATAGAATATAATTAAGTTAAGTTTAAGTTATTAATCTGTTTAAGAGTATCAAAAGGAATAGAAGTGATGCCTAGATATTTTTGAAGTCAAAACATAGCTAGTGTATTGAGGCATTTAGTTGGGTTTTATATTATACCAGGGCTTCCAAAACTGTGCATCGCGACGCCCTGGGACGTCGTGACACTGTCCCAGGGGCGTCGCGTGTCAAATGCGTCCGAGTCGAGTTAGTTATCAGAATCCACAAAAACCAGTTACTGGGATTGTACTTATTGTAACTAGTAACTAGTTTTGGTCGTCGTAAAAGCTAATAGAGATTTTATCATAAGTGATAAGTATTTTTGAATCGGACCCCCCCCTTCCTGGGCGTCGTTAAAAATAGCATGTCCTAAGGGCGTCACAGTACAGATAATTTTGGGAAGCCCTGCATTAAACAATAAAAAAGTGGCTCAGTAAGAATCGTTACTAACTTTTTCTAGTTTAATAAATGTTACCTGTAAGTCTTCTTTCACATCCTGGACACAAGTTAAAGATGCACCAACAGATCCAACAGCAACGTTCTGGAGTCTTAGTCATTTATTATCTTACTTTTAAAAGTCTTATTAAAAATAATGATTATCTTCTCACTTACTGTCTTATGCTTAAACTTATCTAAGTATATCAAACCAATGATTGCCTAGTCGAGGACCAAACCTGGGGGCTGATTATGTATTTCAGTGGCACACTCAAAATGGAAAAGGGTACATCAAATAGCTGTCAAATCACGTCTTTTATCTATCTATCTCTATTGCATTTCTCTTGGTCACTGGAGATAGCAAATATAAAACACGTCATTTGACAGCTATTTGATGTACCTACACTTTTCCATTTTGAGTTGGCCACATTGAGGTTTTAGTAATGATCACTGGGTAAATTATAGATCAAACAGCTGTCAAATGACGTGTTATATTTTTATATGTACTATCTCCAGCGACCAACAGAAATACAATAAAGATAGCAAACACAAATGACGTCATTTGACAGCCATATGATGTACACTTTTCCATTTTAAGTTGACCACTGAGACACATAATCAGCACTCAGATCCTCTATGATTGATATGATTATAAGTGTACTTTAGCATTTCCATCATTTGAAATTGTTTTTAATGGTTAATTGTTTTTAATTTCAGTGTGCAACTTCATTGTACACGAGCGATGCGTGGGGCAAGTGGTGACGCCTTGCTGCGGGGTGGCGCCGAGCCTTATCAAGGTAAAGTCAACTATAATACCTTTGTAATTGATCTCAATTTACAATGACATGAAAGGTATTAAAAAGTGGCCTAGTGGTCTTATTATTAATTTAATTTGTTGTTATTTTTAATGTTTTAAAATTAATTAATTATTTAAGTGGCTTTTTGTGTACAAACCAGAATGTCACTTAAGGGTTGTTAGATTTTATTTCTATTTTTGTGCCCATAATAAGAAACATGTTAGTATTTACCGAATACTAGCAGTTTTCCGTCGCGTCGGGTTCACTCGTATTTTTTTGATTGGAAACAAACAAGCAGACATTTTCGTAGTAACACTTCGTTCGCGTTGTAGTGGCAGAAACGAGGAAGACGATGCTACCATTCCGTGCCAATTGAGCTTTAGCTTTACTACTAAATTTATGAGACATAAAAGACGGTACCAAAAATCGCAATTCCTAGGTGTAAAGGAGGGAAAAACGTATGCCGCTTTCATACGTAACCACATTTTTTATTTATTAAGAAAATATTGAAACTTTTTAATGGTTTGAATAGATTAAAATAATTTTATTTATGCTTATTAAAATTGCAAAACATTTTTTTACTTTACACGCCGTAATTTGGTCACTCTTTTTAAAACATACGTAGATAATGATTCCGAGATGATCCCACATAAAATCAAAATTCCTCTAGTATATAGGTATACTATTCATAAGTCATTAATGAAAAATTATGCACTGATTGGTATAACTCAAAAACCACTATTGGTATCGAGATAAAATTTTTCTTATCTTATACTGGGAGTCATAAGCTACAGTTACAAAAAAAAACTTTAAAACCGGTTCGTTATTGGCCGAGTAATCGCATAATAAACATGCAAAAAAACATACAGCCAAAATTTCGTCGGTCTTCTTGAAATCGGTTAATAATATTCATTGGATGCTACGTCGTAGCTGTGAGTGAGCGTCATAATTCGTAGCAGTAGGTTTTTTCTCAAACAAGTGCGAAAAATAAACAATTTCAAATAATAAAAGTTCAAAAAATATTTTTTGGATGCAATGATGAGTAAACTTATTTCTTGCATATATTAGTTCGTCATGTATTTATGCAAGATACTTAATTACCTCATATTTCCAATCCGCTTGATTGATTAAAATGTATAATTGTATGATTCGTCTCAAAAACCCAAGAGTTCGAGGATGTGTCGTTGAAAACAGTTCAACTGTTTATTTATTTCTGTTTCTGTATCTATTCATGTGTATTTGTGTATATTATGTCTGTTATTATGTGTCTGTTGTTATGTGTGTCTGTTTATTTTTTTTTGTGTGAGAGGTAAGAGATAACCGCGGCCTATAAACATCAAAGGTGTTGCAGTTAATGAAAAGTATTTGAATTCACTCGAAATCGAGGAGGCGCCATAATTAGTCTAGAATCCCACCGCTAGAACAAAATTTTGATTTTACAAAAAAAGAGATAATATGATTTCCATTTAATCTTAAAAAAAAATAATTCCAAATCAGTTTATGATGATGTTCATATGAGGCTTTGAGGTAAGAAAGTTAATGATAAAATATACAAAATAGAGAACCTCCTGTTTTTCAGAAAATCAATCAAAAAGCCGGTTTACAAAGAAATCGAGTTTGCTAAGTATATCAACGTTTCGTCGGTGAACCAAAGCGTTACTTATAAAAATGTCGACGTACAATTACCATTTTTGTGGTCAAGTTAATGCAGAGAAGACTATAAATATGTACACGAAGTCAAAAAGCTTTTCTCTAAAAGGCATTATTATTCTTAATAAACGCAGATGAATAACGCCGTACTTTTAGGTATTCTGTCGAAATTAAAACAAATAAAGCTCCATTGTAAATAAATCCTAATCTCCCTGATACTTAACCCTTAAATGAACATGTTTTCTTTCAGAACCCAGTGGCTCATTGTTGGTCAGAGCCGACACACCACAAACGGAAGTTCTGTACGGTGTGCAGAAAGAGGCTCGATGAATTACCAGCTTTACATTGTATGAGTAAGTATATAAACAACACTATATATATATATATATATTAATTTATTTATTTTATTAATTATTAACTATTTTTTTAAAGGAAACAGCAATTAGAGTAATTGAATACCCTCGAAAAAATAAAAGGGCCTCCAGCATTGCATTTGATACTCGTAGCGCTTTCTACTGCGTCGTAGACGAACGATGGAAACGAACCGCGTCTTACGATTGGTTTATTGAAGTGAAAACTTCTTTAGCGGCGTTGCGCACTTTTTTTCGAATGGGTAAAAACTTCTAAACTCGCGTCAGGACACGTGGCCTGATTCGAAAGACAAAAAATCGTAAGACGGCGCAGAGCGCATGAGCGAATGTTCGATAGCGCAATAAATGAATATTGTATGCTACCACATAAATGATAGTACTTTCATACAATAATTAAAGCAATTCGTGCAAAATTATTCCCTAACCATTCCAAAATATCAAAAAAGCACAACGTTAATAAGTTTTCACTTCTGCCGAAACTCCCGAAGTGCAACCCGTCGTTTTTTAATGGTTTGTCTTGTCCAATACCAACAGAAAATATGTGTGCATAAAACACAAGACCGCTTGTTACTTACTTACTACTTACCGTTCTTAGCTTGTTGTCTTTTTGCCGAATTTAGCCAAGAGCTACCTTAGAAGCTGCTTGTCAACAACGAAACTAGCGCCATCAAACGGATAAAATATCCGATACACAGGATGGTCCATCAGCAATATGTGATAAGTTTAATGGTTATAAGTACATTTTAAAGTTGCATATTTATTAAGATTTTGCATGAACTGTTTCTTTACAAGCTGACCTAATCTAAATTTAATAACAACTCTATATAGATATCTTTAAAATGTATTCGGATTTCCGAAGCTTAACAACTATATCTGAAGCGCAGAATTTAAATAGTACTACTGTACTAAGCTTCAGCAGGGCAGGGGGTTGCTGAAATGTTTATATTTTCTATTTTCTAAAACTCATTGCAAAGTTCAATTATTGATACACATTGTTAACTTATGTCTAATCGTTAAAAAACCTATCACTAAGTTCAAATAAATATGGTTCTCAAATTATTTTATTTTGTTTTCACATACACTGTGGACACAGATATACAGCAGCAGCGGTATTAAAACGTAATTAAGTTATTATCAAATATATGACGTAAGCAGCTAGTTAGTAGTAAACTTTCATTATAATTATTGCTGTTGGTTCAAACGCTAGTGATTTTGGTAGACAGGCAGTTCAAAAATTAGTATCATATTTGCACTGTCAATGCTATTTTCAAACATTATCATTATGTAGACTATTCACTAATCACGTTTGAAGCAATTATGCTTTTCCATTATCAAAACTACAAAATCACAAGAAATTTAGTTGAAGACACATTATCGGACGCTGCTTAGTAGGTAAAGTAGTGTGTTCCGGACGACGTTTCCAGACGTTCCGATTTAACAACAAAATTATATGTTCTGTTTGGGGCAGGCGGAGTCTAGTAACGTATCGTTACTTACTAAAGTTTTGGTTTATTTAAACCCAAGAACTTAATTCAATTTCTCCTAAAGAAGTCCTAAAGAGTTTTTAAAATGTTTTATGATTATGATTTAAAAAGAAATAAAACAATCAATATACGTACATTACTCTTATTGTTCATTATACCTAAATACAAATTAAAATCTAAATATATATTTTTTTAATTTTTGTTGTATCCCGCAGTCGGTGTATGTTTTTAATTTTATTTAAAAAATCGGGATGATTTCTTCGAAAAATGTCAAAATCCTGCTTTACCTGAAAGAAAATCCGGCCACAATGGTTCCGGATGTAGATTAAACTTGTGCTCATCTAGTGCTACTGGTCAAGCAAAACTGTGGCTTATTCGAAACGAGCAACTGTGCATACTCCCCGATTTAGCTGCAAGTTTCGGACGCGTCAGATTATGCGATATTCTCAGAATATACTAACTTCTTATTATGTATTAGCCCGAAAGCCGTTAAGAAAAAAAAACGAATAAAATAAAAATAGTATAGTATTGGTAAAGGCCGTTTGTAAACAAAGTTTTCGTTTTCAGTATGCGAGTACTATGTCCACGGAGAATGTGTGGACTTCGCAGCAGCAGACTGCAAAGAGAACGCGACGTACTGCGAGGGCAGCGAGCCCCGGCACGTCCACCACTGGCGGGAAGGCAACTTACCTGCCAACTCCAAGTGTTCTGCATGCCGTCGGGCGTGCTGGTCGGCTGAGTGTCTTACTGGATACCGCTGCGAGTGGTGCGGTAGTACGGTTAGTATAACTGGCGGGCAGGCTAAATGCTTACTAATTTTCTATGTGATGTGCTTTAAAAAGTCGTACCACCTGCTCACTGGCTAACACTGCAAGTTTTGCGGTAGTAGTCAGTATCATTGCAGTGGCAAACAAAAATCTCGACAAACAAACAACAAGGTCGACAATCTTCCACTGCAAATAGCATGGCGGCAGTAAGCAGTGCGGATAAGGCGGCAATAATAATAGTTGCTTTATTTTATATAAACTGCCTTAAAATAATACATAACAATATGCTATGTTACCCAAATTTGTAGAAATTACACTAATAGGGCGTCAGTAAGTGGGAAACTTGCATAGAAGGACGCCGTGATAGAGACCATGCAAAACGTCACATTGGAGCTGCCAAAGCAAAATTTAATATAATAATGGTATATTTTAATACGATTACTGTTGAAAATGCAACTTCCCTGCTAACTCCGACGGTTTTAGCCCAAGTTTGTTATGGAGTCACCTCATGAGAGCATAAGTTTATTTGTTATCAACACTATAATAATTATAGTGATGATCTGCTTTTAGAAACTCAAGACGTCTGTAAATTAAAGTGAAGCTGTAACTATAATAGAAATTAATTAAACTGAAACAATTATAATCATGTCTTTTATTATATTAACAGATATCACGATTTTATGATTCATAGGAAATTTTATTATAATATGCAGTGTCATGCCGGCTGCCGTGCCCTTATCCCGGAAGAATGCAACTTCGGAGCACTGCAGCCGATCTTCCTGCCCCCGTCCGCGGTGTCTATACCCCGGACGGAGGTCCCTATGGAAGCCATAATCGGAGTGCACGTGCGACCGCCGCCCTCCCAGCGGGATTTCGGATGCCGTAAGTGTCATTCAAACGTGTGCGAGACTTGTGACGCGCCATCATGCAGATACAATGAAGTTACATGACGTCGGGTTGCATATCTCGTAATCACTTTTTCAGTGAACGCGGTGGTGTTGCGAACTGTCATACATTGACAGCGGACGCACAAAGTCTCGTGTGAACGGACGTCAAATGTACGTGTTGTATACCGAGATATAAGTTTTTAAGATTTAGTTTCAATCTTAATTATTTACAGCGTATTGCGTTTAGAATACAGACGTATCGCTATGCTTTTTATATTTAATTAGTATATAGGTAACGTCGACATCTCGACAACACCTCGCAATGACGAATACATTACAAGCGCTTGTAAACTCAAATCACTTGTATCTTGCATAATTTCGTAACAGCTCGTCCTGCCATCAGTCATCCAGTATTTTTGGAATTTATGAAATCATATCATGATGGCGCTTGCTAGTTTCGTAATTCGCTTGTCTCACGATGCCAGTTACTAGTAACAACGTACTTACGCCTCAAGATGGCGGTAAACACTTTTCCTCTATGTAACGCTTATTTCTTTATTACAACGCCGCGTATGCTTTGTATGACGACTGTGAATGTCTCAAGATAATGATCTTGTAACACGCGTCTAGTACGATAACGAACATTGTTCAGTAGTAGCTTCTTTTCTGCGCATAGTCAGATAGCGAACGTACGGCTCGTAACTATACTTTTGCGCTGAAAAAAATAATGCGTGTACGGTCAAGACAAAACTACCTATATAGTTACACTGTATAAACAGCAAAGTTAATAAAAAACAAAAATAAACACAGCGTCCACTCGTATCACCGTTTGTATACTCTAGGGCGAACGTTAGTTTCGTGATGGCATCGCTCGTCCCGTCGTTTGTATAGTTTCGTTATGCGGACGTCAGTTGACGTTGTCCACTCCCCGCCATCCGAGGTGTAGTACGGTTGTGTGGTGGCGGGCGCTAGTAGCCGGTTCCGTGGTGAGGTAGCGGAGTGGTGAGCGCTGTGTTTGGGCAGCGCGGCGCCGAGCGGGGTGGGCGCCGGCGCGGCTGGTGACCCTGGCGCGGCGACTGCTGCCGGCCGCCTGCAGCCCGCACGGCGGGGCCTCGCCGCCGTACTCCAGAGGTAACATGACACATCTTAACAGAACTTCAGTTTTATAAATTCATCTTTATTATTTTATAATAAACCATCCACGTGCCATGACCATCATTTAGGTCAACGTCCTGCATTGGGGGATAAGTGGATTAGGTAAGAAATTTAATAAGTAGTAAAATCAAACAAAAAAGCTTTTTAGAAAAAAGCTTTAGAGTAAAGTCTACACCAGAGATTCCAAAACTACTTTGTTTCATAGACCACTTTCAAAATTTTGGTGGATTCAGTTGTTCCCCTGCATGGCCGTAGCTAGGGAGAGGTGACTTGGGTGACCCCTATTTTTATCACGCCCAACTTAGACCCCCGTCGAGTGTCCCGTGGACCTTTAGGGGTCCACTTAGTCCACTTTGGGAGCTACTGGTTTACACCATATCGGCCCTCATAATTTTGAGGTTGTTTGGTGCTGAATTAAAAAAATCAGAAATACTTACTACTACTGTCGTTGAACATGTTCTAGCAAAATGTACCGGTACGTAGTACAGTGTTGTAGTGAAGGTTATGTTTAATTGAGATATAGAAGAGAAAATTGGGCTGGAATAGTAACATAATAATGTTCTCCGATTAAATTACACTAAATAGGTACAATGCAGTAATGCAATTAATTAAATGTAATGCAGTATGTTTATTGTACGCAAATTCCTTCGTCCAAAAACGCTTTTAATATCCTAGTTTTGTATCTCAAAAGTCTAAATAAATAACGTGAATAGATCTAGCCCCAAACTAAGCTACTTACAGGTATATTTATTATATTAGTATTACGCAACGACTGTGATAGGTATATTATGAAACAAATGTAATAAACACCCAGACCTAAATATACAGACATTAATTATATTCATCTCAAAAATGCCTGTCCATGTCGGGAAAACGAATCCAAGTCTCATGAAATTTTGTGGCCTTCGGCACTTCTGCTAGCCTTTCTATGAATGAGATATATTTAGTTTGTTATATTTATAACATTTTGCCCTTAAAAAAATGACAATGTTTTCAAAGTAATGATCCTTTTATATAAACCTACTTATATTGAAAATTATACTCATATAGTTCGAAATTAAACTTATTAAAAATAACAGCTTTTCTTTAACGTAATCTACACATAAATAGGTTATAAATTAATTTAAAACAAATAGTTAAATACATTAAAATCCACAACTAAACACTATCACCTTCAAGACCGCTACGTTAGAAATCTTTCGAATAAAATTTTCCCTGGACATGAAACATTCTTTGGGTTGGGTTAATTTAGATAAAGAACCCATTTACGTTCAAAATAAATATTTATAATCTGTTAAGCTGTGTCTGTTTTACTAAAAAGGTATGTAGAAATAGTAAATAAATGATTAAGAAGGTATTTATTTTGGAAGTATAAAATAAATATCTTCTTTTGAATGCTTCTGTTATGCATGTGCTTAAATTTAAAAAAATAGGTATACCATTTTCACTTTTTCACACAACACTTAGGTACACTTTTTACTATAATTCTAAAACTTTAAACATTTAATTTCATCTAATAAACGAATTTACTTGTAGGCATTTACTGTAGCGATATATAAGTGTATAGTACTTCGCCGAATATACACCGGCCTTGGTTTCGATTTCGGAAAGGGGCAGGCATAGGATCTTCCTGCCTGGATATATTTGTCTGTATTTTTAGGACTGGGAGTTTGATTACATCGTTATTCACATATATATTTTATGTATTACTATCGTCAATATTCTTAGTAAAAGCATCAAATTAGCTTTATTTAGGGATAGACCAATTGTGTCTTGAGACAGAAAAGTACTTAAAATAAAATATAAAGCTAACAAAACAAAACGTTTTAAGAATGTTAAAAAAAAGTAATATTTACTAAATAAATACATGCGAAGGAATTAAGATAAATTAATAACGGAAATTAAATTTCATAAGTGCAAAACGTATCTACAAGCGCCCTTCTTCATATTTTAAAAATATTATAGCTTTTGCATACATTGAATAAGAATTACATAAAACATCTCTCCAATAAAACTTACATTTTAGGGTAGTGAATATTAAAAGTAATTATAGATCCTAATATTAGTAAAATAGCAAAATCCTGTATGAATTATTTTATTAGATTCTCTTTTTAATACGCACATTTTATCGGTATTGCCTATCTTCTTAATTAAGCAAACAGTCAATGAATTATTTTGCAACTTAGGCACGAAATTCCAAACTGTCACTCTCTCTCACGCAATTTATTCATCTCTTGTAATTCAGTAGTTTCATTCAGTCTTTAACTTTCGTAATATTCAGTCTTTCTCTCGGAGCCGGGCCACGTAAAGAATACTCGTGACGCAGTATTCCAACACATAAGGTAACATAACACACAAATACACAAGATAATATTAAGCTACCCTATATATATATATATATATATATGTAATAATATTTCCTCACCACTCCGCTCTGGTTTCCTAATTTAACGCAAAAAATTGCTGCAATAAATATAGAATAAGATATAAATATATTATAATTTACTGCGGTTTCAAATTATGGAAGTTAAGCAAATTTATTTTACTCGTTGCTGTCGGTATATAGATGCTGTTTATATATAACGATATATATTTTGGTTTTTCATTATGAATAAAATAAATACATTTTAATGGAAATGGTAGTATGGAAATATGTACATATTTTTTAACTTCCATAATATTTAACTTGCAGTTAAACTAGACTCCAGATTAAAAAAGTAGATTTAATAAATGGTTACTATAATTTGGAATATACATTGTTAAGCTTCACTGAAATATAAGTATCAAAAAATTTTGGATTGATGTTTTAAGGATTATTTTTTTTACATTTAAGGACTAGATAAGTTAAACTTGACACCTTCTATACGAGACAACATAATACAAATAGTAAAACATTTGGAAAATTCACCCTCATATCCTCAAAGAGGTAGGCAGAGGCACAACCAGGAAAAAGCTAAGTCAATGTGATAGGTGGCTAGCCTATTGAAAACCGAGCACATATTCAATCCCGAGCAACTTTTTTCTTATTAGGAAGTTGGAAAAACCACATTTTCTTTCTATGTTCCGACCCGGGGATTGTACCCGGGACCTCATGAAGTCAAATCCAACACCTTAACCGCTAGACCAGAGAGGCGACAAAACATAAAATATTTGCAGTACATTTGACTAAAGGACAAAATATTAAAAAAGGATTGTGTGGTTTTATAAAACCACGGTAAAAGTGAAACTTGATCTACAACTATAAACTATAGACGCCTCTTGGCCTCAGCTGTTCTGACGTCACCGTCACGCGACATGCGACACACAGACCAAAAATTTGGAGACGATGTAATAAAAGTTTTACTTTAAGAAATTAAATTTATCACGTGGTAACAAATGTTAAGGTGGTTATTGTTAAGGTATCATTAAGCTGAAGAAAGTAAAAATTATAATTATGTTATTTACTAAAGTTAAAAATATCATCAGCACATTCCTACTTATAAGAATAGAAATAAAATGATCTTACTTCTTGAAATCAAGACTAATAAAAATATTTCACAATCCTGTAATTAAGTTAGAAAGAGAACGACTTGTTTCGAAACAAAACATCTAAGACCTAAGTCTTTATAACAAAACACCCAATGGATTCCCAAAATAAACATTCGCCCCTAAAAGTAGGTGCTAGCTAAATCCCATGTTGCAGCGCGAAGCGTAAGTGAAGAGTTCAGCTCGGGCTGCGAGGGCCGCTCGGGCTCTGGTGGAGGCTCCACTGGCGCCCCAGCTGATCAAGAGCACCGACCTGATCATAAACAGCACAGAGACCGAACACCAGATGACCGAGATGAAGGTATGCTAGCTTAATTAAGCTCTTATCAACTGTAATTAATTTACGATTAAAATTGTAATTGTAAAGCCCTGTATTCACAAATATGTAGCTAGGAGGTAGGAAGAATAACGGATCGAGTTTAAATTCACTTTAGCAATACTACATTATACACTTAATATACATTTACGTAAATGTATATATGAGTAGGTACCAAGGATTCATAATGTACAAAACAATATATTTTATGGCAAAGGTCAGACCGATTGGAATTAAATTCCTGAAAGACTTACGAAGAAGAGGTTAACATTTTATGGTGTTTATAACATAATGTGTCACTCGCTAACATTTTTGGTATGACAACTGCGAAAACAAAGAAGCTTTTTCTAAATGTTGATGGACTGAAATCTTCAACCCTCTAACGTAACTGGTTACCAGCTACCTCATTAGTTTTCAAACCACCAGCCCAATATAGTGATCCAATATCTACTGCCAATACAAGCCAATTGATATTTTTCCGGTGTATACACACTAATCTTCTAGACTTTTGATATGGGCTGGGTTATCCTCAATACCAAAATACGATAGTCAACACTTACAATTTACGGTAAGAACAAAGAAAGTGTTTGTGAGCAAAGAACTTTGCAACTTGGCTCTGCTGACATATTCATAACAAGTTCAAAAAACCTCTATTCCATATCAGCACACTATCCATCGACTTTGTTTGGGAGAAGGCATGACGAGACGCTATCATCCGACAACTACTGTTACCTATTTAACAGCAAAAGTACGAGTAACTACATGCTGACAGCAATATAGGTTGTAAAAATGTTTGTATTGATATTCGAAATAATACGTCTTGAGTAACGTGTAGGGACTCCACTGACTCTGGAATTCATGCTTTAACAGAGGTGGTAAAAGTATATGACGGTGAAGCGGCGTGGTCCCGGCGGTTGTACCGGCCCGTAGTTGTGGGTCGGAACTGGAGCGAGAACGAGCTAGTGTCGGCAGCGCTTCGGGCGTTCCACGTGGCTCGTGATCCTGATCAGTTCGAACTCACCGACGCACTCGCGGGAGACGAACCGCCGCTCAAGGACCCAACGCCGTTGGCACGGGTCACCAGGCTGCCTAACAAAAGACCAGCGCTATTCCTACGCTTTAAGTGAGTTTAAATTTAATTTTTTGTTCCTTCTGGCTTTCCGGCTTCCTAAGACATTCACAATAATTGTGTTATGTGTCAAGCATGTTGGGAGCAGCCCCCTTCATAACAGCCCATAATTCATAAAGCCCTTCTTAGTTCGTGATTATTGTCTATCGTCATAAGGACGAGAAACAAAATGAACATCAATATCTTGACGCAATTCATCTATTCAATCAATCAATGGTACTATACTGTTTTCGGATGTTTATCATCAGGGAGCCCGAGACGGGCGGTGGTGAGGTGCGCGTGTACCCTGGACGGGTGGCGGGCGCGGGCGACACTTTCGTGACGGTAGCGTGTACAGGGGAGCATGCAGTCAGCGATCTCATGGAAGCTGCATTGCAGCGGTTTGGCCTCAACCTCCAGGTCGACGACTGCAGATGTTCCGAAATCCTACTGGATCGAGGGGGTATGTGTTTATGACTTTGTGTTTACGGTTCTGACTATTATCAAATTTCCGAGATTTATTTAATAGATGAAGCATCTGTTGCTAATTGCTATTCTTTAGGCATAGGCATATTTTCCTGTTTTAAGTAAAAACAAAGCATTTGCTCCAAAGTGCAAATAAAGATAACAAAAGCTAAAGAAAGTATATTTGTTCTCTTTCTGCGACTGAACAAATAATAAAGATGAAAGGTCAATCATTCGCTTTTTCTGCTTAGTCCTGGAATCGTCACCAATAACTGTCCCGGAATCAATGTCTTGATTGTCTTCTAATAGGTGTCTATAAATAGCATAGACACACACACACACACAAACAGTGTAAGACTGTTATAAATTATACAGTGTCTGAGCGCGTGTTGGACAAAGAGGAGCGTCCGTGGCGGATCGTGGTGCGGCTGGCGCGCGAGTCGGTGCGGCGCATGGAGCTGGCCCGCTTCTACCTGCAGCCGCGTCGTGATCCGCACGGGCCCACGCTCGCGCTTTTTGTGGCCTCGCTGCCGCCAGGCCTCTCTGAGCGCAACTACGAGAACATCCTCGTCGAGTTCCTGGGCGCAGGTCCGAAATTTAGTTCACCCTACAGCATTATAATAATTTATACTCGTTATTTTTAAACATTTATATTAATTTCACGAACATGTAAACCTTTGAATATTTTATGCTAATAAAAATTCAATTTACATTTAAGTTTTCTGAATGATAAGTAACATTTTTCTATATGTACGAAATAGAGAAGATGATAGATAGTTTTCAAAGGCCGAACTGAAAATAAGACAACAAATAGTATGTTTGTATTGATGATTTCCTGACTCTCTAATTTGCAATAGGAATTATTGTTATATTACATAAATATTGAGTAAAGGCTAGCCTGTTTAGTCCGTAGGATAATGCCAGATGACCTTCAAAAGCCTACATCAATTTTCTTCCACAGAAAACAAGTTTACATCAATAGGACCTATCTATTACGAGTACGGGTCGATGGTAATAACGTACGAGGACGCAAACAAAGCAGTACGCGCCCTGTACGCACTCCGAGAGGCCAAATATGAAGATAAGCATTTATTAGGTATGCACACTTCCTAAAAAAAACATTAAAAATATTCATTTTTTTTCTACTTTTTTTATACCAAAGCATGCTAATTGCACTAAATAAACGTCACCATCAGGGTACGATGCGCACGTAGGAAAATTGCAATGACTCTTCAAGTCTACTATTGTGTTGTCATATTGACCAGCTGAATTATGCCAAAGAACATTAACATAAAAAAGTGTGTGTGTCAGCTACGACGCACGATTGGAGTTTACTCCTTACGAAATGTATCTTGCAGCACACATGCCTCCTGCAGCACATTTAGTTATGTTAATTCTTCTGAAATTAGTATCATCGCAGACATTAGAAGTGTGATCAAAATAGTCAGTATTTTGATAGATAGCGACTGCTCCTGCACGGAGACTACGAAGTATCGTGCATGAGGAGATCCCGAGAATGAGGCTGTGAAACGTATTCCATCTCATTCTTTTACACGTTCAATCCACAAGATATATATGTTTGTCTCTTTCTACGTAACGCCTCAACGCCTCGTGTTACACTTGATTTTACTCCTCATAAAATTTCCGTACCGGGCCTTATAACTCAAATCGTTTCTTAAGGAGTAAACTCCAAAAACTGGTTGCTGTAATATTTTGCAATATATGGTTGCTGTTGATCTATGATTTAAGGTAACAAAGGTCGTAACCACAGACTATAATGTACTGTATAATCTAGAGGCTCTTTTTTAATTCGCCCACAGAAAAAAGGCTCCATTAAGTAACATATTCTAGCACCACGACGTGCTGTTACTGTCCTATCTCAGATTGCAAATAAATTTAAGTAGGAGCTTTAAGCATTCAGTCAACAAACGAAAATAAATGCAATGCATTAAACCCCTTAATAAAAACCCTTCTATTCTGCCTCATTGCGTCACTGACCATTGAAAAACCTGCTGGGTTGCTACTGTATGCTTTACTATACCAATGACAGAGTCAAAAGTACAGCACTTGTGGCTGATTACAGAAGCTTCATCATTGTCATGTTTTACGCAGTTATGCTGCTACCCAGCATAGAACCGTCAATGGTGCCTGAAGGTGTGAAGCCGTTGTTGGTGTTTGTAAACGTCAAGTCGGGTGGTTGTCAGGGTCTGGAGCTGATCTCTTCTTTTCGCAAGCTGCTGAACCCTTATCAAGTATTCGACCTGGAGAATGGTGGCCCCTTGCCAGGGTAAGTGTCAGCCAGTATTCATTCTGAAGTTGTATATCTATAACTACTTTTTTTCTTACCTTATCCAAATATTACATATTTTTGCCGTATCAGTCTCAAATGGCCCAAATCAACAATCGTATGTAATTTGTTTTATATAAATTCGTTCTTGATATCCGTGGAGATATATTTTGGCGGATGTGGCATATCTGAGGTATGGTGGCAGGTTGTACGTGTTTCGCCACATCCCGAACTACAAGATCCTGGTGTGCGGCGGCGACGGCACCATCGGCTGGGTGCTGCAGTGCCTCGACAACGTCGGCCAGGACTCTCAATGCTCCAATCCACCCTGCGCTATCGTGCCGCTCGGAACTGGTTCGTATACACATTGCGACATGATAGGAGACACACTTTTTTCTATATAGTTCGAAATCCACTTTTCTGATCTTCCTGTTCTTTTTATCTGGGAACTTCTAATACAACAATGCTTTTTACCAGAGTACGAATTAACTGCTGAAAAAATAGTATAATCTAAGATGCAAAACTTAAAAAATAGACAAAAATTCGCTGATTCGCTTTTTTCAACTCCCATCCTATTCAGTATTATATCAATATTGAAAATAAAATAAAATTTTTGATATAAAAGTAATTCCATTTCATAGTAAAGAGCATGTACCATAATTTGAAGTATGATTGCATACAGGTAATGATCTGGCCCGTGTGTTGCGGTGGGGGTCAGGCTACACAGGCTGCGAAGATCCGCTTTCCCTTCTCCGTGATGTCATCGACGCTGAAGAGATCCGCCTTGACCGCTGGACAGTGGTATTCCATCCCGAGGACAAGCAGGACGAACCGAAAGAACTTTCAAAGCAACTTCCAGGTAACAAATGCTACATAACAGATATTTCCATTGAATAAATTTAAAAAATATCAAATTGAAATTATATACAACCCATGGTGAATGTTTAACAGATAAGAGTGCTTGGGATTAATTGCTCCTCATAATAATCTTTTATAAATATGTATAATATAATGCTACTATAATTTGTGTAATGTTATAAAATGAGGAAAATAGATAAACTAGCTAAGTTTCTTTGCTCGGATCTTCTTATGCCCAGTTCAAGAATTCAAGAAACGATTCGTTTTTCTTACGTGTCGTAGCTTTTTGTACGAATAGTAAAAAATCGAACTACGGTCGTTCGTTATCGTCTGTTAAGTCGAAACATTTTGTAATTTTTATTGTAATTTAAAATTAAAACTATATACACATAAATAGGCAGAAGTTATAATTTACATAAATTAATAATAAAAAATAAATGAGATACACATTAGAGATACTTACACACGCACATAAATATATTTTTTATAGACTAATGCAGTAACAGATTTGGAATAAATTATGTAAATGAATTGTACATAAAGTGAAAATATAATGATTTTAAACAGGATCTCAAAGCGAAGACAACTCACAAATCCTAGTAATGAACAACTACTTCGGTATTGGGATAGACGCTGATCTGTGCTTAGACTTCCACAACGCGCGGGAAGAAAATCCAAATAAATTTAATAGCAGGTAAGTCCAAACTGTCACTATAAATATTAATAACGAATGAAATAATCGTGATTATAAGCTTCAGTCGTTGACAATAAAATTTCATGAGAAATTACCAGCAAAACCACTGGTGGTAGAATGCTGTGCTGCCACTCGTCCAGATAAGAAACCGGTCCGGAGGGTACGGTAGGCGGTAGACTTGCACAATTGGCCTCACTCTGCCTCAAGACAGCGACGCACCAACAACGTCAATGTTGTCTAGAGGCTACGGTTATCTCTTGCCATCTCGAGTGTTTTTTCTCTATCTTGACATATAAAAAAATCTCACAGAGAAAAGACTGTTAAGTTATTCAGATATGATCAATACATCACTACATAGTATAGAACAAAGTCGCTTCGTCTGTCCCTGCGTCCCTTTGTACGCTTAAATCTTTAAAACTACGCAACGGATTTTGATGTGATTTTTTAATAGATAAAGTGATTGAAGAGGAAGGTTTATATGTATATTTTATACATACGAAGCCTGGGCGGGCCGCTAGTACTAATATAAATGATGTTAGATAAACATCATCCGCCCTACAACAAAAAAAAAACACTTACAAGATAAAAGCGGCTGTTTAACTAAATCGCTAACTATAAAATTTAGGTCCAACTAATAATATGATGCACCTGCATGACGTGGCAGCATGTCATTACTTGAGAATCCCATTTTAGACAGTATTTAGTAAGACACGTGATCAACGAATGAATAAATTGTTTTGTAGTAAGTTTTGTTGTATATATTAACATTTCTATGAGTAAGACGGATTTCTAATACTTTTGGACGTACGAGTATAAAACAGGCATATGAACACTTTCATTTAAAACAAGAAATACATTTCTGAAAATCTTATTAGCCCAATAAATGAAAAAAGTGACTTCTTAATAATTACGGACACGGTACATTTTTAATTCTTTGGTATACCTAACCCTACTCATTATGACGGTTCCTATATGGTTACTCTTGAAGTTCCATTCATGGAATATTGGAATCGCGTATGTCATTTTAGGTACTCTTAAACACAATACTGACGAATTATCAGCATTTAGTTAATAGTAAACAATAAATTAATTTATCAGATTCGTTGAGTTTATTTGTAATTAAATGTTAATAATCCGCTAGTACTTACTGTATTCAAAAACAACTGAAATGACATACCATTTCTATTTCCAACTGGCATGTCGTGTTTCAAGAGTAGCCCTTTCGTTCACTTCACTCGGTATATCTACTCTGTACATATTTGTTGTTTAGGAGTAAAATAATTTTTGTTTCTTATGGTTTTCTGATAATTTAACTAAGCATCCATTTTTGTCGGAACTATGGTGAAATCTAGAGGTACATTACTAATTAAGCTATTACTTAATATTTTGATATGGACAGGTTACGTAACAAGGGTGTGTACGTGAAGATGGGTCTCCGTAAGATGGTCGGTCGTAAGATGTGCAAGGACCTACATAAGGCGGTCAAGCTGGAGGTGGACGGCAAGCCAGTAGAGCTGCCCGCGGTTGAGGGCATCATTATATTAAATATACTCAGGTAATTAAACAGTCCATAACATTCAATACAAAATACGTTTTTTGCAAGGTTTTCTTATAAACTTTACCAATCAATTCGATCAAAGAAGAAGAAAGACTGATTCATATTTCCGTAGTCGGTGAATCAGAGCCTGCTGCGTAAACAATGTCAATGAATTCCATGTGATATTTATTATAGACTAAATGTAAATTTAAAGATTAATGCTTTTCAACCTGTTTCAACAAAGAGGAGGTTATGAATTCGACTGCATGATTTTTTTATTGTATTTGTTAAGTAATTAGTCAATCATTAATCTGCTGTTTTTTTTAATAAAAACATTAACATTTTTGCATTATTAAGTATAGGTATTGTATAAATTAAAAACCACTTAAGTATCGGATCTTAATAACAAAATTATGCTCCCACCTCTTAATGGCCTTCCATTGGTAAAAAAGTGATCAAATCGTGAAGAGGTAATGAATTTTGAGTCATTTTCTGCAGTTTTAATGCGCGTAACTTAATGTATTATTTAAGTTTACGCTTTTGAAATTAAATACGGATGGTTACATTGTTCATTACGTTCGGTTCAGTTGGGGGTCGGGTGCAAACCCGTGGGGTCCGGAAAAGGACGATCAGTTCAACAAGCCCAACCACTGGGACGGCATGCTCGAGGTGGTGGGCGTCACCGGCGTCGTCCACCTCGGTCAGATCCAGTCCGGCCTTCGCGGTGCCATGCGCATCGCTCAGGTAAGACTACACTATTTGTTTGGCTAGAACATTCTAGATGTATGTTCCTATATTGTCACCAGACGTTGTACCTACCATTATCTCCAAAACTATAGGGTTGTTTTAGATATATATTTTAATCCAATCATCTTAATTACTGGATTGATATAGAATTATTCCAATAAGGGAATACTATCTTTATATTCGTACGCCAATCCTTTCGTTACATAAACGCTTATTGAAAAATGATTTCATCCCAATCCGATCCCGAAGAAATACGAGGGGTAAACTGAAAGTTTTTAGAACTGGCAACTTAAAAGCATTATATTAAAAAAAATAAGTTTAAATTTTGAAAATAGGACTCTTTACCAATAATATTGAGTATACATTTCATTCATTTGTCATTTGTTTTACGATTTTGCGGCAAATTGAAAATTGACTGTGCACGTCAGAATGAATTTAAGCCGAGAAAATTTTCGTGCAATGATTTTTTATATAAATAAATAATAAATAAATAAATTTCCCTGGACAAGTTACACAAATTGAATCTAACCCCAAAGTAGGCAAATTATATGCTTGTGTTATGGGTGTTAGTCAACGATACATAGAAATACTTAAATAGATACCAGAATAAATTTAATAAACACCCAGACCCG
>NJDD01002361.1:126963-140877 GCA_002245505.1 Calephelis nemesis
CTGTTTAGAAACTATCTAATAACATTCGAAACATACCTAGGGGGGGCGTCCATAAATTACGTAAGGTGTTTTTTTTTTAATTTTCTGTTCCCCCCCTGGTGAGATGTCGTAAGATTTTATTCAACGCCCTCCCCTATCCCCAATCTCACGTGAGATTTTTCAAAATGTGGATTGTGCAGTGGCATGAAAATAAAGGACGGATTGTGCTGTAAATTCAGATTAAATCGAGCTGTTTGGTATAAAACAAATATGGTGGATTGACACTAGATGTTTGACACTAAAGTAGGAATGCAATTATTTTCTTTCGAGCGAATTACTGAATAATTAAGATTAAATCTTAAGAATGTACAATTTGGATTGAATGGACCAAAATGGTATATATTTTTGTTTCATTAAAAAAAATTGTGTGATATTTGCCGAAACCCACCCCCTCTCCAACGTAAGATTTTGTGAGATTTGGCTCGCCCCCCTCCTTAAACATCCCACGTAATTTATGGACGTCCCCTTGCAGGTTCGCAAAGATCGTGATATATGGCACTCGATACTCTGCCTACTTTGTTGCGGACTTGGCGTGAAGATCAAGGCAAGTATTGAAAAAGTTCATTTATAGGTATTATTTTGTCATTACCGGTTTTCGAAACAGGAACAAAGTTTCAAACGCGCGCTGTGGTTATGGCTACAATTTTTTTTTACAGTTGACACCTCATTGTAATGTCCCAATTAAAGTGGAGGCTGTCTAAGCTAGTAGAAGCTTTTTAAAAATACTTTATACTTTTTTCCCCGCGTTGGTCCGGACTCATTTGCAGAATAGACCATCTGCCTTCCTGCCAGGCAGCTCGTAAAAGGCGAACCTAAGCTTACGGTCACTAAACCTTAACTTCTGACTAGGTTGTAGATTAGCAGCCTCTCGGCCGTGTTGGTACCACCGCCTTATCGATTCCTGCCGCTATTACGTCAGCGCTTGCCTTTGATGGGTTCCTTTTGGGAGAATAAGGTAGCCGGCACATTTACTTTTGCTCTTTTGCACTTTCGTGTCTCTAGGCGGTGTGCATTTCTTATTCTTCTTGTTTGCTCTCCAATATCATAAAAAAGTACTACTTCATAAAAGTCGATTTTGGTACAGTACTCTAGAACTTTGGCAGTTCGAATAAAAAACGAATTAACAAATCTTTTTGTACATGTTAAAGATATCAATCAAAATTATTTTATAAATGAATTACTAATTACATATCCATTAAACTAAGGTAAAGAGCAAATGCCTGAACACATTTTCATAGAACTTCTAACAGCAACTTTAAAATACATTACCAGCACTATTTTCCTAAAAAGCGAGCTCTCATAATGCTATATTTTAAATCAAGTTTGTTAATCCATACTAATAGTATAAATGCGAAAGTCTGTTTGTCGCTTTTAGAGCTAAACTGCTGTACTGATTTTGATGAAATTTGATGTGGATTTACTTAGGGTCCCGAATTAAAACAGGCATTTTTTTAATCAACCACCAAAGGACTACAACTGGGAATCATGATTGTAAAATAATTATCTCGACGTGTTGAGTGGCTAGGGTACACGCCTAACTATATCGACCAACCGCGGGGCTCAGGTTCGATTCCCGACGGGGGCAGGCATTTGTGTGATGAACATTTAGATGTCTGCATTTCCAGGTCTGGGTGTTTATTAAATTTATTCTGGTATCTATTTAAGTATTTCTATGTATTAGAATCGTTGACTAACACACATAACACAAGCATATAATTTGCTTACTTTGGGGTTAGATTCAATTTGTGTGACTTTTTCAGGGATGCCTGCCCCCGCCGGGAATGGAACCCGAGTCTCGCGGTTGGTCGATGTAGTTAGGCGTGTACCCTAGCCACTCGACCAACAAGACAGTCGATTATATTCTGTCGTTTTCCATTTTGTCTAAGATCTACAGGGTAGTTCTGGTACAACTTGTGCGGATTCGATTTTTGCTTCATGTCTGTGCTAGCTGCTATTACTCTACAGTTTGAAACTTAATCTACATGAGACTAAAAATACCAACTTCAGGCCATCGCCATTGTTGTCTAGCGGTCTGGCGTCGGACTTGACTGCATGAGGACCAGGATTTGATTCCCGGGTAGGGCAACAAGTATGAGAAAATGTGTATTTTCCATTTCCTAATAAAAATAAAGTTGCCAGGGATTAGATATGTGCCCGGTGTGCGATAGGCTTGCCACCTATCACATTGTGCGATTTAGTATCTTCGGCTAGTCGTGGCTTGCGCCTCTGCCAACGTCATCGGGAATATGGGAGTGAAGATACCTTTTTATTAACTTCAGGTCAAGTCAAAGATAAACATATCGTCTTTAGTGCAACTTGTATTTAGTACCATGTGGAAACTTGCGCGCTTGTTTTCTTTCTAACATCTTAAAACTTCTTAAGCACTATGTTATTATTAAAAAGTAATTAACAGCGATGGCCTATATTATGTTCTAGCGGATCGGTGTTATACTTAACTGTATGAGGTCTCAGGTTCGATACCTGGGTTGGGCGTCAAAATGTGCTTTTTCTGTCCTGTTTGTAGCTCTGACCACCTACTTTGAGGATACGGGCGTGTAAAAAAGTATCTATTTTATAGACAATGACAATACA
This sequence comes from Calephelis nemesis, assembly GCA_002245505.1. Taxonomy (NCBI): domain Eukaryota; kingdom Metazoa; phylum Arthropoda; class Insecta; order Lepidoptera; family Riodinidae; genus Calephelis; species Calephelis nemesis. The sequence continues at coordinate 129,595 of NJDD01002361.1, forward strand.
GCTACTGTGGTACTAATGAAAAACTGTTTTCTAAATAGAAAATATATTTTATCAAGCAAAGAACTATATTACATATTAACAATATAAAACCTCACTGCGGAAAAGCGTGGCATCTTATCTGTAACAAAAAAATAATCTATATATTAATACGTGACACTAAAACTTTGGACCCCTATTTAGGAAAGTTACGCGGACGCAGGAGCATAAAATTTGGCAAACTTATAGTTTATGTGTAGGAGAAGTGCAGAACGCTAATATTCTTCAATAATAATGCTTTTTAAGTACATTAAATCAATAAATAAAACATTACCCACACTACCACGCATTTGACACAAACACACAAATACATTGATGATAACGATAAATGATCACAGATGGCGCACTAACTATTCATAAAGTTTAATAGTTAATCTTGATAAATAAAGATGGTGTTCTTATCAACAAGATATTATAATTTATTATGGTCGAATTTCGACCAACGGGCGTCCACTAGTAATAACTAAATAGTAAAAACGATCACGAAAAAGAATAAAACATTTCTTTAAAAAATATTACTTCTTATGTCAGTTAGAGGTTAGCGAATAAGGACACGGCTCTCCTTATATTGATAGATAACTATCGCATATAGACAAGTTTTCAGTTTAAAGGCTTAAACATAAAGTTGGAAATAAATTGTCGGACACGGCTGCCAGGTGCGACTTACAGGGTATCTAGATAATGCAAGTACACTGAGTCGTGCAAACTATCGCAGGGAAGTCGCGGATGTGACCTTGAACGTTCGAACGTTGAAAAGCGTCCGCGGCCGGCATGTGCATACTTATTAGTGCCGGCTGTATCTCGTCCGTAAGCCGCGACTGATAACATGTTTCCAGCATAAGAAATAAATCCTACTGAAGAAGTCATTTTTAAAAGTTCTAGTTTTAACATTCTGGCAGAATAACTGAACTCATAATCAATAGACAATTCGGGAGCAAACCACAAGAGTACGTAATAATCTAAAAAGGGGTTGTCTGTAGTCAGTTTACTAACGATAGTTAAATGTGAAAACGTCATAAGAGGGCATTTCTTTAAGAATGTGCATATTGCGCGACCCTGAATAAAGAACGCTCTGTGATGCGAATATATTTGTTTATATAATTCTAGCTTATGTAAACAAGTGTTATGCATCTATCTAAACTATTGAAAATCACATATGACTAATGAGTTCGGAAAAAATATTTTTTTAGTAACCAAATTCTCAGTACCCGTCATGTCCTATTTTCCATTTTTGTATACATTTCATTTTATATAGCTAAATCCATTTTAAAGAACATACTTTTATGCCAATATTCTAAAATAAGGATAAATTTCTGAGCCTTTAACACAAGTAATTCAACATAAAGACCATAAACTGATAAAAATCAATGCAGTTAAACTTTGTCCTAGGATATTTTCATATTTACCATTTCAAAAATATTTGCCTTAATTTCTTGACTTAAATTTAGAGATAGCGTAGTCTTAAATACATAGACATGACCGTGCTAGTCTACCTTTGACATTCGACTAGCTTAGGTGTGTTAAACAACAGAATTTTTGGCGTCACATTTGAAAAGTCATAGTTAAAGTGGTTTCGAAAAAAGAGTAGCTAATTACCATTTTCCACTTTAAAAATAAGTAAATAGTTATTTTTTTTATGTTGACACAGTAATAACAGTCAACATTATAACTACTTTGAGATCACGTAAGTAGAAGTTTAATATTTCTGGTAAATAACTATTTATTCAACAAAATCCTAATTACTATTTTCCTAATTACCATATATTTACCATATTTTTAGGTAGATGGTAATGAGTGAATTTCAAAAATGGTAATTATCATCATTTTTAGTTGTATTTCATTCGGCTTAAAACAAGTCCTTTATTACTTGATCGCCTATATAAAGTTAATAAATGCGTCAAAATTAAGGCAGACCCAGCAAAATATACTAAAGAGAAAGAAAAAGATCAGAAAAAATACTTAAAAAGAAAAGAAACAAAAAAATCACCAAAGTTAAATTAAAAAGAACGAAACGGAGAGAAAATTTCAGAAGATTCTCCGATAGAAAACTTTTGTTGAAACAAGACAGGAACATCCATACAGGATGTAAATACTTCCTGTGCTAGTGATACCGATGGTCATTTAAAAATGATGTAGAATCTGAACTACGTATAGAAGAAAACAATAATCCTGTTACATAGCAAGAAGAAATAACTGATGCAGTCAATAAAATTATTCTGAGTCTGAAAAAGACAATAGCACAACTAAAATACATGTTGAAAATTGTATATGCAAGATTTAAAAAGAAAACTAAATAAATACAGAAAAGTTTATCAAAGGCTGAAAAAACAAATTGAGAGTCCAAATTCTCATGCTGGAAGACTTATGAAACCAAAATAAATAAAGTGAAGAAAAAGCAATTAAAAATCCGTTGTCGGCTAATTTTCAAGAACTGGAATTAAGAAAAGATAAGAAAAAATTATTCTAAAGCATCATAATTTGCTGTGTGAAACTAAAAACTTAACTCTTAGAAGAAAAAGATAATCAAAAGAAAATATTATAAAAGGCTAAAAGGTGTTATTGTACGGTTCTTTAACACAGACGATGTAAGATTAAAAACAATGAAGATACTGAATTTAATGAAAAATCGTCATATATTCTTTGAATCAGAATACACTAAAGTTGCTTATTCATATTTTCGCAAGCAAGGCCATTTTTTTTCTAATACAGTTAAAAAGAAATGCGTTTATGTAAATCTCATGCGAACATGAAGCTACTGTTGAAAGTACTCCATGTTCAAAAAGTAATAGAAGAAAGAAATTCTACTAAAATTATCAATAGTCTTCTTGTTCCGATACACTATGCTTGTTAAACAGATGCGACGCCTGCAAATATAAAAAGATTAAAATACTTTATTATAAACGAATATAAAGAATTAACATTTGGAAAATGGAAACATAAAAAATACGTTGCAAAGTGTGAGTAAAAGTAAAACGAGTTATCACAAAGTCAAATATGACTACTTAAACAAATAAAGCTGTTAAAGATTTTATTTGTGATGAGTATATTTTTGTCTGTTTTATTGTAAAAACTATTGTTATTAGTGATTGTCTAGCGTAAAAACTAAAAAAAATGCTCAATATATGACTTCTTAAAATTGGTGCGAGACTTAATATCAGAGACTACTACTAGAACAAAAAAGAAAAGTACCCTGAGCTCTGTTGGTCTAGTTCAAAAGAATTTGAAAAAACTTAACGAAGGGCACTTATTTATCAGTTATTTCTTAAGTTTGTTTTTTCTTAAATTATTTATAAGAAGTTATTGGCTCACTTTTGTTTTAATTTGATGTTAACTATAATTACCGGTTCTCATTACCTTAAACTTTTCTAATTACCATTTCTCCTGAATATCATTACCATTCGCACGAAAATTTTACCGCTTGTTACTAAAAAAGTAAAAGTCCTATATGATTTACTTTTACAGGTACTTAAAGTATATGTCTGTAGCTATGAAAAAATCATTCAAAGAATGTATTTTGTTCAAAAATTTTTCTCCTAAATAGGGCAATATGCGCATCTTTAAAGAAACACCCAAGAACGGAGGCAGATTGTGCATCTTTGTCGCTCGTACCGCGCTCTCGCTTGCACTTCAAGCCTTAAATGGAACGCCTCAGAGCGAGGTAACGCCGCATGAGTCAAGTTGTTTGGTGCGTGCAGCCCGCTCTATCGAATTATAAGACGTTGTCACGTCAAAAAAGGTAATACTGGACACTCAATTTACCGACTCGATTAAAACATAACAGTAAAGAAGAACTTACTTCAAGACTTACACGTGGAGTTTTGGTGCCATCGTGAGAAAAGATAGTCGAAGTTTTTTCATAATTATTGAATTTCGTGTTGATATTGAGTGAAATGAGTCAATTTTGGTGGAATTTTGCACAATTTTGTTCAGTGAAAGTGCACAAATGAAATAATCGTGAAGAAATTAGCGTATCGTGTATTTTCTCGTTGCCTCCAAATCTCATTACATGAGCTTGTGTAATGAGGCCACCGCTTTACTCAAGAACCTGACATGACTTACTGACGACTTATGACTGATCACTAATTAATTATTATAATTGATATAAAATTAGATGAAAACGTCTACTTGACTAAAGACAAAATACTAACGTGAAGGCCAAAACCTAAAGAAAGAAAGAAGGACTTGCAGGAATGTTAAAGACTTACACGTGGGGCAGCGGCGCCCGGGCGAGCGCGGTGTAGGAGCGCACGCGGCTGAAGGCGAGGGGCGGGAACTTGCCGGCCGCCAGGTCGAAGGCCGTCCACTGGTCGCGGCGCGTGCTCACCGCGTACCGCGACCACCACAGCTGCCAGTTGCGCCGTCCGCGCACGCTGCGCAGCTCGAACTCCTGCACATGATACGCCGTGTCGTCGGACATTGCGTTATCACTACATAGTATAAAACAAAGTCGCTTCCTCTATCCCTATCAGAATCAGAATCACAAAAATCTTTATTCACTTGAACCATACAAGTGGTATTTGTGTGCATCGATATTTTTTTAAACTACCACTGGATCGGAATTGCGGCCACACACTGAGAAGATCCGGCGAATGAAACTCAGCGGGCTTGTCTTTTTTCAATAATAATAGTTACAATATAAACTAGATTAAAAATATAAATTACAATTTTACTTTAACTTAAATATGTCCCTAAGTATGCTTAAATCTTTAAAACTACGCAACGGATTTTGATACGTTTTTTTTAATAGACCAAGTAATTGAAGAGGAAGGTTTATGTGTATATTTCATAACCGTGTGAAACCGGGGCGGGCCGTTAGTAATAATAGTAACCTATATACATTGAACTCCAATCGAGATTAATCCATCCATTCGAAAAAATAGAAGAAATCATTAAAAAAAATGAATTCCATCACCACAATACTAGGCGCTCCAAGTCATACAACCCGTATTGTGAGCTTTTCATAAAGCTCTGTATATCATAAAATTTGACTGCTTGATTAAATAACATAAAAAATGACCAGCAACAATGAATAACAAAATAATATATCTTTAGCTCAACCAAGTTGACAACCATTTACAACGTCGTGATAACTCGACCGCCTCGTTGGACGAATGGCTAGCGAACCCGCCTAACTACACCGATCATCCGCGAGGCTTGGGTTCGATTCCCGACGGAGGCAGACATTTGTGTGACGAACATTTAGATGTCTGCATTTCCGGGTCTGGGTGTTTATTAAATTTTTTTCTGGTATCTATTTAAGTATTTCTATGTATTAGTATCGTTGACTAACACCCATAACACAAGCATATAATTTGCTTACTTTGGGGTTAGATTCAATTTGTGTGACTTGTCCAGAGATATTTATTATTATTAATTTTATTTATTTATAATATTTAATTTTAGCAACACTTAGAACACAACAAACTGTTAGGTGCAGGTCATTAAGGTTAAGACATCAAAAATTTAGATATGTGTTTATACCCTAATCTACTTATATAATTTACTAGCTGTCCCGACGAACTTCGTTCCACTCGCTTTGTATGGGTAAACTTAAAATGTTGTTTTTCATAGTTTCCTCGCGGTTTTTCCTTCTATTTCTTACCTTTTAAACCTTCCCTGGGCTTCAACAAATAATTTAAAACCAAAATTAGCCAAATTGGTTCAGCCGTTCTCGAGTTTTAGCGAGACTAACGAACAGCAATTGATTTTTATACATAAGATTATTATTCGTTACAAAGATACTTACTTTGTACATTAGCACTATTATTGACCCATTTGGTACTACTAACCATACTAGTAAAAAGTAAAGGATTTTCTGTCACGACCACCATGAACTCGTATTAAGTTCCACCTTTTAGGTAAAAGTACTCACCATGTGAAATATTTGTTCCTGCTGCTCGTAGACTTCCTTGCGCCGAGCCCTGAATCGAGTGTTAGTGCTCGGTACAGACTTTTTCTCACTATTCGTCTTTTTTATAAGTATCACAACCTGGCAAGAAACATATACATTATACATATTAAAACAGTCATAACAAATGCTTTGGATCAGTAGACAATTAAGTAAGGAGTAAGTAAAAATAAGCGCTTTTAAGAAAAGAGCGACGACCTCATTGTTCCCTTTATGTTCTCTTGTCTATAGGCCTCGGTTCTCTGTCTTATTACAAAAAGGTACGGCCTTACCTATTCCGGCAGCCATGATGACAGTGTCATAATCCGATCCGGAAGGTAGGGTAGCCGGTAAGCTTGCACAATAATTGGCCTAATACCTCGACCACATACACACCTATAACATCTATGGTGTCCATAGGCCACGGTTCTCTGTCTTATTACAACAAATAAACAATAAACATTGGTTTCCCATAAACCAGTTTTAATATTCAGACACTAGCAATAAAATAAACTTAAGATCCTAGCTATGAGATTATGACGCATTTTGAGACTCCTGAATAACACATGGCACATTTTTTGAATAAAAAAATATTTATATTGTATACATTGTTGATGGTTAATGGGATGAATTAATCCCATTAAGTAATTGACAGTTACTTTGTACAAATATCTTTTCATCCTTACCCCCAAAGTGATAGTGATGTAGTGATGTGATGATGAGTGATGATAGTGATGATTGGGATTAATTCATCCCATTAAGTAATTGACAGTTACTTTGTACAAATATCTTTTCATCCTTACCCCCAAAGTGATAGGTAAAGGCACAACCAGGGCACCCACGACTAGCCGAAGACACTAAGTCCCAAAATAATAATTAAATGAATGAATCTAACCTCAAAGTAAGCAAATTATATGCTTGTGTTATGGGTGTTAGTCAACGATACTAAAACATAGAAATACTGTAATAGATACCAGAATAAAATTAATAAACACCCAGACCCGGACATGCAGATATCTAAATATTCATTTCACAAATGCCTGCCCCGTCGGGAATCGAACCTGAGCCTCGCGGTTGATCGGTGTAATTAGGCGTGTACGCTAGGCACTCGACCAAGGAAGCAGCCAAATAAATAAACTTTTTCTAATTTTTTTTTATGCCCGAGCCGGGGATCGAACCTGGGACCTCAAGAAGTCAAGTCCGACGGAGGAGATACTTCTTACATTTTAACGATATTCTTCGGCTCTGTAATTGCTCAAGCACGATGGACAACATTACGTCTGCTCAAGATGTCTTGTTGTCCATCAAAATTCTTTTTTTATTAGTATAATTAAGTAGGTACCCCAAGTAAAGCATTTAAAGTAGGGTCAATTTAAGAGATAATATTTGAGAGTTTATCGAAATTTGACACTGTGTCTGTGTAAAAGCATTATTTCATTGTTCGAAGTTAGCATAGCAGATTCGCTTAATCTTTTCATTTTCAAATACATAAAATTCATTGTACTAATATCAAAATAATGCATTGCCATGTTTTATTTTGACAAGTTTTACAGAGTTTGACATTTGTCAAAACGTGGTCTCTTAAATTGACCCTGCTTTCATTCGCTCAAAATTAGTAACGTTTCGTTGGCTTAATCTGTTTTGTAACTTTATTTATATTTTTGCTTATATCTCCAAAAAGTTAAACAGAGGCACAACCAGATCACTCACAATTAACTGAAGACACTAAGTCCGGACATTTATTATTAATAATTTATTTTCAAAATACTTCTCCCTGACCGTACCTTATCTCCAACCAGCCTGTAGTGTCCCGACATTACGCCCAGATTGTTCTTGGCGGAGCGATGTCTCAAGTGTCCCACACAGATGGCGGGCTCGTCTGGAGTCGTCAGCATTAGTACCAGCCCCTCCGGGAAGAATCTAGACAAATACATAACCTTTGTAAGATTGTGACGAACCCATCACCCACTATTAAAATCTAATCTTCTCCACCAATTGCTACCGAATTATTGTTTGTGATTGCCACAGTTTTATTCCGATTAATGTAAGGACTGAATGCTCGAGCTGCCTAATTTATTTCCGTAGGTTCGGATATGTCAAATTATTTACAGATGAAAGATTGACAAAGTAGATATACAATGTGAATGTGCATGGATGCAGATGTGGAGATCAAGGTTGAAAATCCATCATCAAATCAATCTGATGTTACCTTAGGATGGTGTCAAGAGTCTCTGCAAACCGGCATGTTTGTATAAAAAAGTATTAAATGTCAAGGACGCTATATTAAATGCATATAATTTAATATTTAATTTTTTTTTCTTTTATACGCATAAGAATTAAAATTATTAAACACAAACAGTTTCAAAATTAAATAAATTTAACCCTATCCACCGTAAACTACAACCTTTTCTAAATCTAGCCAGTCAGGAGAAGGAACGGCAAAACTTCCCGACAACCAGGACTGTTATAGTCCTATCTATCTACCTTATACTACCACCGATGATAAAGAAAAGAAATGATATATGTACCAAATACGTATGTATATGTTACCGCAGATATCGGTAGTAGTGTATGAGGTACCAGGGCCGGTAGGACTGGTCCTGGAAGCTGTTCTCGCCGTGGCGCAGGTACGTGGTCTTGCTGATGTAGCAGCCGTCGAGGTTGAGCCGCGCACGCTCTATGTACATCTGCCTCCAGGACGTGAACCCGTGACCGCGCGGCACACCACATTCTATACCCCATGTCCTGTAAAATTTATGTTATACTACCCAACTCGGTGAACTTCATAGCACTGACAACAACGTGACATTGATAGTGAAAAAAGTTTTTGTTGCAAAGTTAAAATGTCGAGTTTTCCTATTTTCCTTGATTCTCCAGTTTTTCTTGCCAGGAGAACCTGCCTTGTGTCTTACTGAAATTTTTATTAAATTAGGCATTACTTTGCGGAAATCTATTGTAACAAATGTAGAATAAGCATTTATTTTGTTAATACCCTGGATCGGACAACAAAAACAAAATTGGGGTTTTCCAATTTTCAAATAAAAAACGTTGTTCGGGATTGGATATGTGCCCGGTTGGCAATAGGCTTGCCACCTCACATTGTGGAACTTTGTGTCTTCGGCTAGTCGTGGGTGCCTGGTTGTGCTTCGGCCTACCTCTTCGGGGATATAGGCGTGAAGATACTTTTTTTTAATACCCCGTAAGCAGCGTAACTATTGTGGCGAGAATTATTTAATGACAGAATGTGACAAGCCTACCTAACGTTCCCACCGCCCACCACCGCGTCCAGGTCACGAACAGAGTCCAAACTTGGGAAATACAACAACTTGTCACATAATTCGCCAACCTTGTTAAAATTGTAACCTGTTCCGTGTATTCCGTTCCGTTCCTGTTCCGTTAGTTTACTTGTATGACTAAAAGGAAAAATAATTCTGTCTAGTTCTACAGATATGTATGACTATTTGGAATTGAAATAAAAAATAAATTATTTTCCTGTTAATTAGATATGTTACTTCTGTTTATTCTTAGTTCTAAATGTATAACTACTTGGAAAGAAAGAAAGAAAAAAATATTAATTTGCGAAATACGAGTGTTACAAAGATGTTACAAAATTATTTAAGCGTTCAAACATAGGTATTCTACCAACTTGTGGTGTGCAAATATTTTAATTGGTTTTAATCAAATCAGTAATTTTAATTATTTATTTACTATTTACACACTGTATTTTGTATTGATTACATGATTATTTACTAACATACTCAATTTTTAGAATATTAATTAATTTATCCCTATCTACCGTAAACTACCATAAATAATTCTGACTAGTTTGAAGTATTTAGAAAGTGTACATCTTCAAACGCAAAAAATCTTCATTACATTCATGTTTCTAGTTTTTATTTTTTACATCGATAGGTTAGGTAAAGTATTATTTCCCAGAATGCTTATCTAAAATGCAATCTCTTTGATAATCTACTGGTACTTGCAATATAATACAATCATAGTAAATGACTAATTTAAAATATTTGGTGTTGACATTTTGAGTGATGTTCAATTTTATGGTCATCTGGAGAAGACTAAAATAGCTTCTAAAAAACTTGGTATGCTCAGTAAAACGAGACAATATTTTAGGCCAACCCATCGCTTACAACTATACAGAGCGCTAATTCGGCCTCATGTGGAGTACTGTTCTCAACTCAACTCCACAGTACCAACTCCTTCCGTTTGACCGCATTTAACGTTGCGGCGGATGACAGGACAATTACCAATCGTCTTGATTCTTTGGCGCTGCGTAGAAATGTTGGGTCTCTCAGTGTTTTCCATCGCATCTATCATGGGGCATGTTTTGAGTTGTTTGATTTAATTCCAGCCGCTGGATTCTACCTTCGGACATCGCGTCAGAGTAATGAAACAAACTTGAAGGATTTTAATTTTAAAGACACATAACATTTTAACTAAAGACACGTAACATTTTACTCAAATAGTTATTTCTTTATTCATTTTTTGTTTTAATAATAATAGTTAAGAGTGTATAACTAATTTAAACAAAAATATACAAGTAGTCATAAATACTTTACTCAGAACTAATCACAATTACTTTTCTAAGTAGTCATACATGTAGAACTAAGAGTAAGTAGAAGCAACACATATAATTAAGAGAAACACAATTTTAATATTTTACTAATTCCAAATAGTCAAACATACCTGTAGAACTAGACAGAATTATTTTCCCAATTAGTCAGATATGTAGAACTAGGTGTATGACTAAATGGAACAGGGCAAATTTTTAAAATAAACAAAATGATTTTCGTTTTTTTATTTTATGAAAGCACCCCTCTTTATAAGTTCGATGTGTCTGTATGTGTACGTCTGTGTGTGTGTGTTTGTGGCAACATAGCTTTTGAATGAACAAATAGACTGATTTCGTTGCCGATATTTTCTTTGAAAGCTGAAATGGTCGAGATTATTCTTAGCTGCATTACGAGTAGGTTTTATCGGGAGTTATTGAAAGTATATAATTTTTAGTATTATTATACAACATTCAATGAGATGCGACGATTCCATCGCCTGCTTGTGGTAATCTACTAGGTTATTCTAATAGTGCAGCCATTCATAAGAAGTCATGACTAGGTGAGCAGCAGCACGTCGGGACTGTTATCACCGCCATTGTATATATTCAATAGCGGGAGTGCTTGCCATTTACGTTTCCCGTACTGGTGGGTGGGATAGCCTGTAGACTTTTTTGTATGAGGCACAGCCCAGCCACCGGATATCGGCGCAACCATAGCAACTAGTGTCTATAAGCCACGTAGGTTTCTAACCATCAGAATAGACGTGTGCTCGTTTAACATTATATAAAATTA
>NJDD01002361.1:147168-174310 GCA_002245505.1 Calephelis nemesis
TTTCACCGTTTACACTAGGGCTGTCCAAACTGTAAACGGTGAAACGGTATAACTTAGGTACATATACATACCGCCTCGTTGGTCGAGTGGCTGACGTACTCGCTACGTACGTCGCTCGCTCGACGAATCGCGAGGCTCGGGTTCGATTCCCGACGGGGCTAGGCATTTGTGTGATGAACATTTAAATGTCTGCATTTCCAGGTCTGGGTGTTTATTAAATGTATTCTGGTATTTAGTAAAGTATTTCTATGTAATAGTATCGTTGACTAACAACCATAACACAAGCATATAATTCGCTTACTTTGGGGTTAGATTCAATAGTGTGACATGTCCAGATATATTTATTTATTTATTACTTTTTTTTCGATAATGTTGATTTATTAAAAAAAATAGACACATTTTAGAGTATGAAATACGATTTTTAAGAATGTGTGTTTTATTATATGTTAACATTTATTGTAAATATCTATTTTTTGAAATAAGACCACACTATAAAAGTAATACACACATTATAAAAAATTCAATGTAACTACATTTTAAACTAATAAATATGAATAAACACTTGCTTTTTCGGTTAACTGCAAGGAGACAGTAATTTAATAATAGCATCTCTTTTTAACTTCGCTCGTTGCTAATCATAGTGGAGAAGTTAGTATAGGAAAGCGAACCCTAGGTTTCCACGTTTGAATGTAATACAACCGATTAATTGTTGATATATATACAACCGAGATTACATCTAGAACAGTAAAAATGATGAAGTAAGTAAAGTATGTCATACTTTTGTCAATTTAGTTGTCTACTACTTTTGATACTTTAACACAGGTGGACTACTTTTTACTTATAGGCCCTGAGCATGGTGTTTACCACCATGTTGCCTGTTTAGGAGAATCAAACAATATTATTTTTGTCTAATGTGTTTAAAAACTTGAAACGATAAAATCTAATTACATCACCAATCTTTGTTTTGATTTCACTCTCCTGAAAAAAAATACTGATTATTTTATTTAGCTAGTACTATTGAATCTATTTGTACAAAACTACGTTTGACTTTGAAATAATATCAAAATAAGAATATTAAGTATCGTAAAAAATACATTAATAATAAAGCGATATTTATTACTTATCGCCTCTGTGGTCTATCGGTTCAGTTATTGGACTAGACTGCATGAGGTCCCGGGTTCGAACCCAACAACAACAATAACAAAAACAATAATAAAATTGAGTTTTTTCCAATTTTCTAATGAAAAAACAGTAGCAATCGTGGGACTGCCGATAGAAGTGAAAACGAAACTATTAAGTTGAGAGTAATTAAAACTATATGCAAAAATTATATGAAATTTATAAAAGCGTCCAACGCGCACTTAATACAGTCAGAAATAGTCGATGTATTAGTGTATAGGTACGTGTACACAGGCTACTGCGCGTGTGGTAGTCTGGCTCTCCATGGCTGTAGATATACTATTATCATTAGCATGTCGGTGACGCATACTGAGGATTTTATTCTCTACCAAAACGCTCAACGCGCCTAAATAAGTTTTCACTTCAAAAAATGTTGCTCGGGATTGGATATGTGCCCGGTTGGCGAAAGGTATGCCACCTATCACATCGTGGGACTCAGTATCTTCGGCTAGTCGTGGGTGCATTGGTTGTACCTCTGCCTACCACTTCGGGGATATGGGCGTGAAGATACTTTTATTACTAAATATGTTTTATAACGACTAAAATCTAAATCGATATTTAAACTTTTATCGACAGCCCTAGTTTACACTTTACGTCAAACTGGAGTGGTCAAACTTCACGTTTACACAATTTATTCCATTCGTCTGTATGTACATTTAATTAATTAAATTATTAAAATAACGTGTACATAGTTCTCTAGTCTGTGTTTATATTTGTTCATATATAACACTTTGTTTTAAATAGCTATAACATAATACAACGGAATACAAAATATAACTAAATTCTCTGGAAGTCTGAAGTGATTCAAGATGGTAAGCATAATTATCTCTAGATACTCATCCTTATTTTATTCTTAATACTGTATTGTTTTCGGTTTTCTTGCAGATGCAATTCATGCTATTGTTTAGTCGTCAAGGTAAACTGAGATTACAAAAATGGTACGTGGCTCACCCAGACAAACTGAAGAAAAAGATAACAAGGGAGCTTATTACAACAGTGCTAGCGAGGAAACCTAAGATGTGCTCCTTTTTAGAATGGAAAGATGTGAAAGTAGTGTATAAGAGGTAAGTTGTGGTAGCTAATAGTTTTTCTGCTTTGTTAGTGATGGCTTACAGTCACTACACGGTAGTTATCTGATTTTGCTAGTGCCGATGTTAAAAGAGAATTACCCAAATCTGAAATTGACCGGTTGTAGGAATGTAGGAGTGTTGAGTTATCTAAAACATACACTTTTTACCTCCACCATAAAAACTTCACAATTTAATAAAAAGCCTATTTAAATTTTAAGAATTGTGTTGACTGTACACAAACAAATATGTGACAATTCTAAGTATTTACTTGTTTTGTTATAAAACTACATCAATCTATTAAATTCCTTTTGCATTGACTAGTAGACAACATTAGTTAGCTAACAACAGATAGAGATAGGCTGACTATAATTTTGTTCCTAAGATATTTTAATTAATTATTATAAAGTAACAGTGGTTGCCTGGCAGCAGATCTTTAATCAGCACGGTCTTTTATCTTAGATAGGTTATTAATTTTCACTAAATGAGATTATCTTTCATGCTTAACCACACTGACCATTCATGAGGCTAGGGTTAGACTCAAAGTGGACAGGCATTTTTGTATACTATGAATAATAATAGACTTTGAGATTCCAATATTTACTATTAGAATTCTTAATTAGTAGCATAGTTGATTAATATGAGAATTTGCTAGTGACAGACTAAATGTAATTTGGCATTTTAATATGTATGCAATCATACATACATACATACATACATACATATATTTATTCTAAACCCTAGTTTAGTAGAAATAGAGTAAGAACTGTTATATTGCAGTGAAATTTTAAAAACCTCACGGTTAGCATCATATTAGCCATTTAAAAAAAGGGAAGAACTGAGAAGTGGCACAATTTCTAGATACAGATGCTAAACTTTTTCTGCAATACTCCATATTTGTTGGTCCGGGCTCCTTTGTAGAATAGACCATCTGCCTTACTGTGCCAGGCAGCTTGTAAAAAGCGAGCATAGGCTTGCCGTCACTAACACTGTGATATCTGACTAGGTGGTAGAGTTTCGCAATGACTTACCTGGATTGGTACCACTGCCTTACCTATTCCTGCCACCATAACGTCATGACGTATTCCGGTCCGGAGGGTAAGGTAGCCGGTAAACTTACTTTTGCTCGAGGCCTAACATACCGGCCTCTGGTTTGCAATGCACCATTACTACCTTTGGTGTCTCTAGGCTGCGGGAATTTCTTACCATCAGGAAATCCGTCGCTTGTTTGCCTTCCAATGTCATAAAAAAAAAACTAACCTCAAATATTTTTTATTAACCAAGAGATTGGTTATTTTTCCTTTCCCATAACAAAACAAATAATGCCCTTTACTATCATAATTTACTTACTGTTTACTATAATGTTATTTGTTAATGAGATGATAGCAGAAGTGAATCTTTCATGTACATCCTCTGAGAAAGTGAGAAAGACAATTTTTTTCACTGCTATAAGTTGATATCTTCTGTATGTACATATATTGTGACATATTTCAGATATGCTTCATTATATTTCTGCTGTGCTATGGAACAAGAAGACAATGAACTTCTTACATTGGAACTCATCCATCGATATGTCGAATTGCTTGATAAATATTTTGGCAGTGTAAGTAAAAATCAAATGTCACAGAATTTATTCATTTTAGGATTAACTAGAAGAATAGGTACTGAATTAAATTTACAGATAAAGGAAATATTTTTCGAATATATGTCTGTATTTTTGTAATGTGAGAGGTCAACATACGAGCACATGGCTCTCCTGATGGGTAAGAAACAGCTGTGGCCTCTAGACTCTATAGATTCACAAAAGCACCTCTGTCACATGGGTGGGTTGAAATGGTAGTTATAACAATATTATAGTTATGATTGTGGAGACACAAGTATGGTAACTTATCACCCACCACTATATTTATTATTATAATAATAAAATGTATTCTAGACTAAATTTTAAATACGTACATATCTTTACGGTAAGTCCCTTACGTGGTAGCAGAGAGTATCGAGTGCCAAATTGTAGGGTACTACAATTTTTTGCATTGGTACCTTATCTGATGTCATAGCATCAGTGCTCACCATTGTAGGGGTAAGGCAAGAGGCTTTGCGTGCTTCAGCTTGGTAAAACATCATTTACATCTTTAGTATTTTTTAGTTACATAATGTTCTTGTATGTGCTAAAGTCGATAGTTTTATGTTAATTTTTAGTATGTGACGTCAATTCTATTCTTTCAATTATTGACAATTTCGGTATCTATTTTTTTAATTTCCCGCAATTTTTTTAATATAATATTTAGATTTCTTCAAAATTTGTTGTTTTTGCTAAAGTTGCTAAGTTGAGCTATCAACTACAACAACAAACCCAAATAAATACATAATAGTTAGATTAGATGCTTAATGAAGATCATATTATGTGAATTGAAAGCCATGTAGCTTTTTCTTGTGCTATAAGGCAACCAAGCACACAGCTTTTCTATGATATGAAAAAACCATAACTTTTAGACACCATTCAGTAGTCATGATGAGCTTGTGTATGTAGCTCCAAGTGATTGAATATTGTTATAGAGAAAGCTAAATATGTCAGCAATGGATAAGTGTTGCCCTTGATGACAATGTAAATTGTTATTGTAAATTTGTATAATATCTTTAAAATGGAAAAATAATGAATTTAATGTGGTGTATAAAAAGAAGGGTTATACACTTGCAAGCTACATTGTAAGCATTAATAAAATTGATTTCTGTCTCATTTCGAATGTACTCATAATCTGCTTCGATACTGTAGTTGATTTAATTAGATATTTTTACTCTCGTAATGAACGTAATCGGAATGATTAAAGTTGAAATTGTTATAAGGTAATAGACAGGGTTAGATTCATTGAAATTTTAAAATTGTTTATGATTAATAATTTAAAGAAAAATTAAAGTGTGTATAATTAATTAAATAACTTTTTTGTATAAATTATTTGCACACAAAAATGTGGTAGAATGTGTTGGAATACTTAAATACTGTTGTAACAACTTTTTAACATATATGTTCTGCAAATAAATATGTTTAATGTTCTTAATACTATTCGATGTATTTTTATCCTATCCTGGCACGATGCTACCTATATCTTGAGAGATTACTTGAGTATAGTCTATGTAAAACTACAAACAACTTGACTTATAATAACAGTAAAATAGCTTCCGTTATAAGAGAAAGTGTTAAAAAAACTGTTAAATTCTTGCAACACCTTGCTTGGATTAGTATTACATTATTTTTCATGCAGGCCCTAATATCAGTGCTTGCCATAATGCTGTTCTGACTAAATTCTTGAGTAGCTAGAGAACTCACTTTCACAGGAAGCTTAGGGTTGAAACGCACCATTAGCATCTTTGGTGTCTATAAGCAACATGTATTTCTTGTGCCATCAGAAAACTTCATATGCTTGTATTCCTTTTTATATTTTATGATAAAACTAATAAATGGATATAATAATTTCCAGGTTTGTGAGCTGGATATTATTTTTAATTTCGAAAAGGCGTATTTTATTCTTGACGAGCTGGTGTTAGGCGGGGAGCTGCAGGAGACTTCCAAGAAAAATGTCCTTAAGGCTATCGCTGCACAGGATCTTTTGCAAGAGGTCAGTAGTCAGGATAATGAGCTTGTATAAACATTTCAAAATTATAAATCAGTTTAAAAGTGAGTTGGTTTTCATGTATGAAACATGTTTGGAATTTTGCCATAAATTGTAAGAATTGGTGAAGAAGATGCCAATCACAGGGTTCTTTTTGGTGATTTCGTTTAATAATGATACTAAAATATAAAAAAATTCAATAACCCCCCAAAAATCTACATATACTGTTTTTAGCTACAGTCTCACCAACTCGATCATGGTAGTTTTCAAATAAAAAACTCCCCATCCAAATATTTCTATTGTCAAAAGTTATTATGCCACATAGACATTTTTAACTTATATTACCCATTTTTTACTCTTTTTCCATCAGTAGTAAAAAAATATTGTCTCATACAGAGAAAGTTTAAAACATATTAGTAGCTTTCAAACAAAAAACTCCCCATCCAAATTGTTCTATTATCAAAAGTTATTATGCCACATAGACATTTTTTAATTTATAATCCCCATTTTTTACTCTTTTTCCATCAGTGGTAAAAAAAATATTGTGTCAGACAGAGGACAGTTTAAAATATATTGGTGCTGCCTGTTTACTGTGTATATGTTATTATACATCATGAGCCAATGTATACTATCTTGAAAAAACATATCCTACTCACTTTTATCCAGATTTTAACATTACCTTAAAATAATAATATACCAAATTGATAGATTGAGACAGGAATCTTGATACTAACAATTTTAAGCTACTTTAATTGTATTGGCACGTTTTACATACTATAGTTAATTGCTAACATATCATAGAATAATGTTTCTAATTTATAGTGCCTAACTTGTCATATCTGTTATTATTTTACAAATCTATGAATATCATAAAGTTTTAGATATATATTCATATATTCATTCCTTTTTATATTGCAAATGTATTCTATTAATTATGGATTGTTGACTTTGTTATCTGTTATTTATAATAACAAAAAATCTAATATATTAATTAGTGTGAAATAACATCAACAATGTAACTGTCACAAAGTAAAAATTATTTAAGTTGTGGTTGTAGTAGTTGTTTATAAAAAAAAATGTAACCTTCTACATATAAATGACCAATCTTGCACTTGCAACAAAAATATGTATCTTTTGTAAAGTAAAAAATATTTGGCAAGCCTAAGCACGTAGTACTGATGTAGTAATCTTCCCGTGCAGCACATGCTTATATTTTTAGTATTTCCTAACTACTTCACCAATTGAGTCTTACATATATCGGTGGCAATTCTGCTGAGCACCAACTAAACTTATTTTGAGTGTATGCTATCTTTTTCCAGTGAAACATAAAGAAAAGAGATAGAACATTAAAGATGTCTTGTTAAATTAGTCCAGTCATTTCAACTTCTGAACTCTTTAATCAATGTTTTCTGAGTAATAGATTAAAAATTTGCATTGATAACGTGAACAAAGTAATCCGACAGTATTAAACATATTTTGTCTCTATTATTGTTGAATGAAGATAGCTTTGGTCATTTTGTCACTCACTAAATTTATTTTAAATTGACTTTCGACCACAATAATAGAAAGAGACAAAACACGTTTAGCACTGTCATATTAGTTTACATGACATTCCTACACGTTTTTAATCTTTAAAACCGTCAATAGTTGTTACGTTCAGATCTAAAATGTTCTATCTCTCTCCTTTTTGTTTTATTGGAAAAACATAGCATGCATATGTAATTAATTAATGTAGTTGGGGCACAGGAGAATTACCACTAGGGATAGTAGTAGAAGATTTGAATCTTCCTACATCAACATCAACCTACACCAAGCTTTTAGTAGAGTGGAATATATTTTATAATAAATTAGTAAATTAGACATCATATTAAAAATTAACTAAAATTAATCTAAAAGGACCTGGACCGAATATTTTTATTTATTTTCTAAAAAACGATTTTTCATTTCGATTATTTTTGCAGGCAACCATATATCAACGTGTTTTGCAATAAAACTGCACATATGTTTTTTTTTAATTATTATTATTAAATCCCGCAAAAGTTACTGGAGTCAACATACTTGTTTATAACTGGCAACCCAGACAAATAACAGGCAACCTAACTTCTTCATATTCTATACTAGCTGCGCCCCGCGGTTTCACCCGCGTAAGTCCCAATCCCGCGGGAACTCCGGGATAAAAAGTAGCCTATATGTTATTCTAGGTCTTCAGCTACCTACATACCAAATTTCATCGTAATCGGCTTTGTAGTTTTTGCGTGAAAGAGTAACAAACATCCATACATCCATACATACAAACTTTCGCATTTATAATATTAATAGGATGTCTCATACTTTAAATCGGGATAAAAATTTCTTTTTATTTAACATTGCACCACTTAATGA
Organism: Calephelis nemesis; assembly: GCA_002245505.1. Classification (NCBI taxonomy): domain Eukaryota; kingdom Metazoa; phylum Arthropoda; class Insecta; order Lepidoptera; family Riodinidae; genus Calephelis; species Calephelis nemesis. The sequence goes on from NJDD01002361.1 coordinate 155,405, forward strand.
AAAACAGTATTAAAAAAAATATTCAGTCACGGATTTTTAGGCGAACCATTTTTATATATTTTCTGATATACTAAATTTATTATAAAATATATTTCATCCTATTATCAGTTTGGTGTAGGTTGATCTAGGTTCGGATCTTAGACCATAATTTAAAATTAGTTTAGAAAGTTGGCAACAAAATTACCATTTTTATCTTAACTTATATGACTTGTTTGAATTACATTTGTAAAATACTTTGCTAATGTAAAATAGCTATAATTTCAATAAACTAGCTGATAATAAAATTGATAGTTAAAGCTGTTTCCGAAGACACTGATTAGCAATGCTATCACAATTGGGAAACCAGTGTAGTAGAAAATACTTAGTAGATTGAAAAATTTTTTTCTAAACAATTTAATCCCTTCTTTAAGGGGTTGAGACTATTATAACGGCCACTTAAATTATTCTTTTACTCTTTTAAATTTTCTTTGAGACACTTATTTTTGTGAGCTCAATACATGCAGATTCTAGTCAACACATATCCTGTTTTAGATTTCGTGTATAGGTGTACCTTTGAATAGAAGTGTTAAAGTGTGGACCATTATATTATTAGGGACAGTGGCCTGGGTAGTGCCTTTAGTGTTTTTGGTTAGGTAAGATATAGACTTTAGAAGCACTGCCTTTATAGAGCAACTTTATATAATATATTTAAAGATTAAAAATTTTAAGATTTTTATTTAAGTTGTGTGATATTTAAGAAGTATTAGAAATTTAACTACTATAAGTATTTTTATCGATTTTTAATTAACATGCCTGGGTAATATTGAAATATTAGCACTGCTTCAGAAGTTCTACTTTAAGCTTATTCAATTTAAATCTATAAATAAATGCCTGAATTCCAAATGATAAAACGTAAAACGTGAATAACTCGCTTTTTTTTAAAACTGCGGAGTTAAATTTATTCTTTTTTAAGCTTATTCAATTTAAATCTATAAAAAAGTTCTTAAATTCCAAATGATAAAACGTAAAATGGGAATAGCTCACTTTTTTTGAAATTGCGGAATTAAATTTATTGTTTAAAGCCTATTTCATTTGAATTTATAAATAAATGTCTAAATTCCAAATGATAAAACATAAAATGGGAATAACTCACTTTTTATTTAAACCGCGGAAATATTTTTTTTTAAGCTGATTCAATTTGAATCTATAAATAAATGCCTAAATTCGAAATGATAAAACGTCAATTGGGAATAACACATTTTTTTATAAACCGCTGAATTTAATTTATTATACGTAATTGTTCAAGACAAATAACAATAGCCAGATATAAATATGTTCTTTCTTTATATTTCTATTAACAATTACTTTTTGCAAATTTACTGAGGTCTGCGATATCTCGATTAACAGCGTTAACAAGAATAAACTTAAGAATATAAAACAATATTATAATTAACAAAAAAAAGTACATTAAGTACAAAACAACACATATGAAGAAATCTTCAATAATGAATGGATATGGCTGTGCTAATATAAAATAATCTTATTTAGTATGCAGTTCTTGTAGTATTTGCAAACCTATATAAATTATTTTAATTCAAATATTTCGTTGTGGTGATAACTTACTGAAGACGACCCTAAGCTTATTTTTATTATGCACTGCACCCTGCTAATATTTCCTGTGTTTTGGTGTGACAAATGCATGCTCTGGTGGCGGGCAGGACTTGAACGAGGGACTGTTGCACTGATGAAACTGAAACAGATAAACAAACCAGTATTCAGGAATTCATAGACACTTACTACATATATACACACATATAAGCACAAACGCACAAGTTAAGGATTTACATTTCTTGTATTTAGTGCTAAATCTTTTTTGCATGCTATTGACAGTATATCGTAGCTTGTGCTTTTAGAATAAGATATTAGTAAATAAGTAATAGTTCTTAGTACTTTTTAAATTTCTTTTTATTAAGAAAATAGTTTAATGAAAACAGCTAATAGTGAACTAATAAGAAATCTCATACATATTTTGGCATATTTAATATTATATTTCTTTACAAAAAACAGCAGTATAATAACTCGATTATAATTTTATTTTAGCTTAAATAATATAAAAATGTCAATATTTACACTATAAATTTACAATTTTTAGAGATATATATTCTTATTGTATTAAATTATAATATTCTACATGCACACGTTTATTATTTGTGGTTACTTTAATAAGTAAAATGTCTATATATGTGTAGAATATATATTTACAACCCGATCCACGTGTTGGTTAAAAAAATGTACATAAGTATATTATAGGAATCGATTAACAAAAATTATATGGGTTTATTTTAAAGAAATATGTTACTTACGAAAAAAAAAAACGACGGGAATGCCGGCAGAAGTGAAAACTTGAATATTAACGTTGTGCATTTTAGATATTTTGTAATTGTTAGGGAATATTTTTTTTTTGCACGAATTGCTTTAATTGTCAGTATTATTGCTTTAATTATGTGGTAGAATACCATATTCATATTTTATTGCGCTATCGTACACAAACATGACAACACGAACATTCGCGCAAGCGCCCTGCGCCGTCTAAACGCAACAGCAGGCGCAGACATACATTTTCGCCGCGCTGTAGAAAAAGAGGGGTACTTCCTCACCTACGCCGCGCCGGCTGTTTACTTTCCATACGTCTTACGAATTTTCGATCAGGTCACGTGTCCTGACGCGAGTTTAGAAGTTTTTACCCATTCCAAAAAAAGTGCGCAACGCCGCTAAAAAAGTTTTCACTTCAAAAAATTACATGGATGCTTAGCTACATTTTTACATTCATGTAAACAAGTCCTTATTATTCCATCGCTTCTAATACATATATTAACTATATTATACAAAATTAAAATTACATGTTCATTTATGCTTTAATATTTTTTTAATTTAAAACAGCTCTTATATAATTTCATAAAAAACTGGTAACATTGCATTTTATCGCGAAAGAAAGTATTGCCATACATACTTAATTAAATGTTGGAAACAAACTGGTATGTTTACAATTGCATTTGTAATTTTACAACTAAAAGTATAAAATAATAAATGAGCTTGTCTTTCTCTGAGGCCATCATAAGTTTAATACGGTAAACGCAAACATTTTATTTTATTTTATAAACAATGTGATCGTAAACATTTTGACATTTGATAAAATTAAATGTTGGCATATATATTCATTGTTATAAAATTTATAAATTTCATTTAGTATGACAATATTGAAAACACCAATGTATTGATGTAGTATTGTGTAAAAATTATATTATATAGTTATTTTATGAATGTAAATTGCAGTAGTAGATCAGCGCGTTTTGTACAAGGATGATTTCACATAGACAAGGGGCCCGACCATGAATGCATAATGCAGTATTATTTCCATGTTGCTAAATGTCCATGCATGAAAACAACTTTATTTGCTTTATTTGCATTATTATGTATAATAGGGTTGTCTTTTGCCGATTCCAATTAGTAATATTGAAATAATACTGTTTTAAGAGCTAATGGTAACCTCGTGATATGTAATAATGTGGAGAATTTGTTAAAATATGCATTACTTACTGTAGCTGCTAGCTGCTGTAACCAATGTTTTATAAATTCAGAATACGTGAAATATTTAATTCAATCAATTTTACAAATAGAGCATTAACCTATTGCATGGCATCGTATTAAACCAAGATTTTTATAAAGGTAATGGTTGACGGATGTAAAAGTTTTGGCACAAGAGTTTATTTTAACCAATTACCTAATTTTCCGTCCACAAAGCACACTCTATATATATAGATACAGAAGATTTTTCTTTCTTTCTTTAGGTTTTGGCCTTCACGTTAGTATTTAGCCATTATTCAAGTAGAAATTTGCATCGAATTTTATATCGATTTCAATTAATTATAATTAGTCAACAGTCATAAGTCGTCAGGAAGTCATGTCAGGCTCTTGGGTAAAGCGGTGGCTCATTACACAAGCTCTGTAATGAGATTTGGCGGCAACGAGGAAATACACGATACGCTAATTTTTTAATGATTATTTCATTTGTGCTCTTTCACTGAACAAAATTGTACAAAATGCCACCAAAATTGACTAATTTCACTCAATATTAACACGAAATTCAATAATTATGAAAAAACTTCGACCATCTTTTCTCTCGATGGCGCCAAAACTCCTACAGAAGATTTATTGAAAAAAGGGTTCATTATATCTGATGTATGGAGAGATAACAATGAAAATACTGTAATTGGCTAACTGAAAATTAGTTCTAAAGTAGCTAAGTGGAAGCTTAATTGTGAATGCATCCAAATGTTTGTGCTTGCGTATTCATTAAGCCTTGTCACTGTGAACTATGTGGTGTCTGTCAATCGGTAGTGCGTTGTGTTTATTGTTGAAATACATACATTTATAAACTTAAATTTCTGTTTTCTTGCATGATCCTGTTTTAATCTTAACCGTAGCTTGAGATATTTACTAAATTTATTCATAAATTATTTAAATTAACCTCAAATAAAAATAAAATCTTAATAAAATAAACATATAAAAAAAATCTTATGATGTATATGAAGGGAATGGTGCAATTCTAGATTTCATGATTTAATAAATCGCTCTTTGGTAAAGTGGATTTGTTAAACGTTTTAAATAACTAAATAAATATAATTGCGAGTTCATTCGTGTATTGTTTTATTTAATACTAGCTGTCCCGGTGAAATTCGTTCCACCCGTTCAGTTTGTATGGGGAAAAATAATGAATTGCTTTTCCCATTTTCCCGGTTTTTCTCTTCATAAGAACTTTCTTCTGGTAATAACTAACGTAACAAAAAAGAATTAGCCAAATCGTTTCAGTCGTTTGAAAGTTATGCGCTTACCAACACATTTAGCAAATTCATTTTTATATTATAAATTTAAGCTCAAGCTGCGGTAATCGATACATGGTAACTTGTTTCTATCGAAATAACAGATGCGCTTAAGGTGTGGGTCCCCTGCCAAAATAACAGCATGCGTGACAATGCTTTCAGATTTTTTTGTCTATGTATCAAGCTTCACGGCAAAATATTCCTAATTATCTAACTGAAACTTCTTAGGTATTTTTTAATTGTAATCGAACGTCAATTTTATAATTGAATATGTGAAATAAAGGCGTGTGGACAAATTAAGTAGGATCGGTAAATATACATATACAGTACAATACGGTTATTAAAAATCAAATATGTACACACTTGTATATAAATAAAAAAGAAGTTGTTTGAAAATATACATATACAGGTTTACTGGACCAGCCAAATTTTTAGAGATGGTAAAAATCCATATCACTTTGAATTTACCAAGTAAATAAAAAAATACAAGTAATAGTTTTTATCCTCAAATTACAACATGTATGACTATAATATAAACAAAGCATTAATCTGATTCTCATTAACTCGGCGACCGCAATCGCATGCGCAGGCTGATGACGTCATGATTTGTACTAGGTAGTAGTACAAGTGAAGTATTTTTACGGACGATTTTAAATTATTGTTTATAAAAGTAAATGTTACAATATGGCAATAAAAATCAAGTTATACTGTAATTTAGCCATATACTCCTTTAAATCAAAATTTGGCGGGTCGTTTAAAAGTACAGGGTTACTTATTTGAAAAATCCTACTGAGACTTAAGTGACTGAAAGTGAATACGTATAGTTTAGATTTATTGTTACAAAGGCAATTTTATGTTTTCTTTTATGTTTTAATATTAACATTGATCGTGGAGTATATTTCAATATACTTCAGATATCAAGACAAGGTTTAGTACACAAATAATAACTTTTTTTAAACAGTCTGTAGTTTACCGTATCTTCTGTCAGTTTATAATTCATTATATGTGCGTGGTTGGGATGTTAGGACGAGGCAGTAGACGGTGCACTACGGGAAGTTGGACTACTCTGAACCGAAGACTACGAAGATCGGCTTCAACACAGCAGCGGTACTTGAAGCAAATTTACTATTAAAAAATGATGAGTTGAAGTCTTTTTACTTAATAACTATGATCTAGCTAGATAACCATCAACGTCACATTATAATTAAAAAGTTACGACATTAAGAAATGATATAATTTAGATTCGGGAACATTATAATCTTTGTTTTATTTATAAACCTCATGTAAGCGTTTCGTCTTTGCAAAACGACTAATGCCTCGTTCATATAAACAGCGAACCGTTATCACTAGTAGGTATGACTTCGGAATTTTTCTAAAAGTAACAAATGGTTTGAATTATGTACTTGAGATGAGCGACCGTAGTTGGATACATTACCAAGAAATCTCTAGAAGATAAGGTTTCTACAAAAATTGTACACATTTCTCGAATATTGGTACCGGATATGTGGGAAGACTCTCATGACTAGGTAAACCGAGCAACCTCATTTATCTTTTCTTTTTTGTGGTTAAACTAATATAATATAATACACACACCACATAACAATGTATAATTTGGTATATGGTAACTAACAGATTATTTCGCGAACATTATGTAAAAGGACTTCAAATTTCTTTGTAAAATTCTTTCACTATTCAAAAAAAAGGGAAAGACTCGTTAACTATAGAATTAACGCATTGTGATTTTTTTCGAATGGAATTGCGAATGGGAAGGGTCAAAATTAAATTTTGTAAAGTTTCTTGTAAATTGTAACTTTTTCTATTTTAATTTTAGAAAGAAGTAAAGGCAAAAAATGTCTCAATTTTTTTCTACATGTATGCCTGTTTATCCATACTTTTTATACATAAAAACAGAATCAACAATTTTTACACACTTTTCTTTTAAATACTATCTTCGTATTGTAGGTATGGTGCTTCGTTTAACAAAAAAAAACGCAGTAATTAATTTAAAATTTTAAGTATTTTTTTTGGTACCTAGATAGTAATATGCTTACTGTATGTTTTCAATGAAATCATTGGTGGAGTGTTTTCCATTCCTTCATGAAAGCCATTTGCTAAAGTATAAAAAAAAATCGCCTTTGTGGTCTAGCGGTTCAGTTGTTGGACTTGACTGCATGAATCCCGGGTCGGGCAACATAAAGTAAATTCGGTTTTTCCGATTTTCTAATAAAAAAAAATGTTGCTCGGGATATGTCCGGTTGGCGATAGGCTCGTCACCTATCACATTGTGGGACTTAGTATCTTCGGCTAGTCGTGGGTGCCCCGGTTGTGCCTCTGCCTACCTCTTCGGGGATATGGGCGTGAGGATACTTTTTTTAAAAAAAAAAAACATGATTATGACTATATTAGAATTAATACTTTTGAAGAAATTACCGAATTAAACTAATCCCAAAGTAATATTTAGCGGCATATACCTAAATATAGAGGTGGAAGGGAATTGCGACATATCTTTTGTTTTTGTTCTTCTGAACTTTGTCACTATATCAAAGGACCAATAGTTTGTTAATATCTTGTATTAAAAAAAGTATTCGAAATTATAAGAATTTATATTTTAAGAGTACAACTATTTTAATTTTTGTTGATATTTTATATACTTTTATTTCGTTTTTTTAATGTTGTTTGTACTTGTAAACTAGTGTAAATATATTTTTCAGTGAATTTATTATTTTAAGTGTTTTTGAACCATCACAATAAGACTTCAAAACTTCTCAAACTCCTCAAAAAGACAGACAAAAATTTTGATTATGTTTATTACTAAATATGAACATATTATTAAGAATTTAGGCTGGATTGTCAGCTTAGTTTGTGTTAATAGAGGGTCATTACATTGGAGTCCAGAGTGAAATAAATCTTAATGAAACCTTTTAGAATGTATTAAATGCCACTCAGTTTTTGTATTCTGTAAATAAGGACTATTAACAGCTAGGATTCTGCCTTTAAACTTTCCTTATCTTCTTAAAATCCCTTAAAGCCTTAGGGACAAATTTTTTAATAGTAGTTATTTCCGAAATATAACAAAACTGTAAATGATTTGAGTTTTTTGTAAAAAAAGTTCTGAAATGTTAATAATTATCTAGTTGAGTTAAGCCATCCGCTTAGGGCATATGGGCGTGAAGGTATTTTTTTAGAATTAAAAATTGAGAGTTATTCCAGACTTTTGAAACTTTTTTCTGTTTAGTATTTAAAGCAAATATTTCAAAAGGTTTCATGGAGATTCATTGACTTTGGTCTTCGTTTACTAGGTTTAAGATTTTTAATTTTTACAGCCCTCCACTATATTGTAAGTTGTGATATGATTTTAATATGTCTAAAACTATAAATTTTTTGTAGTTATTCGATGCAGATCGACAGGGACATGTGTATTTATAGATACAGCTTAGCATGGGTCAAAGTCCGAAATAGCTTTTCTTAATGTCTTTTACAAAAAGACATTTTTAAAAAGCATAAATTAGCTAAAATTGTTTAGAAATATGTCTCCATAACCTGGAAACTTTGGAAATTTTTATCTTGTTGAAATATATTAATATAAAATTAGTGTTTGAAGTATATAAATTAATCTCCTTAGTAGTCCCGGGTTCGATCTCCGGTCGGGCAACAAAAAAGTAGAAAATGCATATTTTCAGTTTTCTAGTAAAATAACGACGCCCGGAATTGGATATGTGCCCGGTTGGCGATAGGCTTGCCACCTATAATATTGTAGAACTTTGTGTCTTCGGTGAGTCGCGGGTGCCCTAGTATTGCCTCTGTTTCCCTCTTGGCGCATATGGGCGTGAAGATACTACTATCAATTATTGTATAATCGGCGTGGAAGTGGCAGGTCTATTTCTAAACAAATCGCCATGAAACCGCAATAAGTCGCTATTAAGTTGCACCCATATTAAATTCACAGAGGTAATTGTGACTAAGATAGCCCAGTTCTTCATTGAAAATGGGATAAATGTACTTTTTGGTTTTTGTTTGTTTCCCTAGTAGGTATTGGTTAAAAAAATCGATACAGGATTTGAATCCTCATTTGCTCAAATGGTTAGATCATTCGGCATTTTGAGACAAAAGGGTGCATGTAAAAATCCTGACTAATGTGATTTTTTTTTCTTTAAAAAATTGGAGACTTGTTACATTTGTCTATTAGTAAAAATAAATGAAAGTGAAATTAGCTTCTAGCATCCATATTACATGCTATAATAAAAGCGTAATCCATATATACATAATATAATATTTATCCTTAATATTTTTTTGTAACAATGGCGCCCGAAAATAACACTGTCTTATTGAAAGAAGCCTTCTCAAAAAAAGTTCCTTTTTGCTATACAAGGCGCATAAATAAATATTGTCAAAAAGAATCTTCTATTGAACTTTGTATTTAATTCATTTTACACTGACAATATTTACTAGTTTAAGATTTTTTTATTATTAAGTCATTACAATACATATTTTTTTAGCCTTTAGTACTGAAATGTGAGTGTGATTTTTTCTATGATATCGTTTACTTTGACTTTGTAACATCAAGCAACTAGTATAGTGGAATTTCTATTAGTTGAATAAGAAATCTTTTGAAGTATTAAAATTTGTACCGTATTCCAACATTATTTTTATAAATATCTTTCAGAAATAACACTAGCGATGAATTTGGTAGGTAGATTAATCAATTTGTAGCAATTTTTTTTATGATGTAAGAGTAAAGAAATCTACATTATTTTAATCCTTAATAAGCTAAAAATCTAGTAATTTATCAATAGTAGTTGTAAGTACTAAAAATATGTCGTATCTGTAAGATGGGTGAATTTTTAGTTAGTATGCGGGATATTTATGATTTCATTCTGTCGATATTTTATTTTGGTCCAGTTAGGGAGCCATTTCACGGTTTTGCTATCACTTTTACCAGTCATTAAATTGACTGACAGATAACCTAGCATGTAAAGCAATGACTGACATTTATATGCAAACATTTTGTTATCTGTCAATCAAACCTAACTTGCTGACTGATTTTGACCAGACAGTATAACCTATAGCGAAATGAACGTCATGCATAAGCTGCTTAAGTACACCACTATACCTATTACATAACTATTAATATTAAAAATCGAAAGTTTGTATGTTTGTTTGTTATTCTTTAGGGTAACTTGGATTAACACACAGGGTAGTTTTAAATCCCGAACCAATGTTCCTATGGGACCACGCGGGCAACAGTTAGTATTACATAATAATTGGTAGTGGTCACGACGGGACAGCGGTGGGTAGTGGCACTTTTGACAGGAGGAATTATTGTCATCTGTCAATTCTGAGTCGGATTCGTCTTCTTCTTGTATAAATGTCATTATCCACATTCTACGTTACTTGATTGGAATTTCGAAAATTAATATGACAAATCTTACATATAAAATTCTCGTGTCACAACTCACAGTGTTAGTTATCGCACTCCGCTGAAACGGTGTTACCGATTTTCACCGAATTTTATACGCATATTCAGTAGGTCTGTGAATCGGCTACTATCTATTTCTGATACCCCTAAGTGATAAGGGTGAAAAAAATCGGGTAAGTACCCGATTTCGGGTAATTTGAGATATCGGGTAAGTACCCGATTTTTTTAACTAAAATCACATTAAAAGATATCAGAAAAACGTCTGCCGTATCGTATAGCTTTATTGATTTTATTTCGAATTGAATCGAATTCTCCTGGTTGTGCCAGTTGGAAGTTCCACTGTCGTAGTTGTTTATGCGAAAAAACTCGAAACTTTCGAGTATTTTTATATTCTACCTAAAATGTGAAAAGTTATTGTTTTATACAATATTAATAAATATTTTTAAAATTCTAGAAATGTTTATTATTCGACTGACCTAAGACTGAATTTATTTTTAATCACGAATGCTGAAGGCATCTTGTCGTTCGAAATTTCAAAATACAAATCATTATTACGCTTTCATTTTGAAGAATGATTCTTGAGGATTGTTTAATTTGAATTAAACTAAAAGCCTCTATATTCATATCTTTAAACTTTTGCCAGGCGATAATTTTATAAATATCAATTATAAATGTCTCGAGTTGCCACATCTGCACATTAGCGTACCCGATTTAGTAATAGGTACATATTTTTTTTAATGTTATCTTTTTATTGATATCTATAACGGGCTGTTATTATTGGATTAAATTGTAATAATGTATGTGTTTTATCCATTATTTAATTTATATTTCAGATAAAATTCAAAATTGTGAATCAGTAATGTAAAGGTGCATCTAAATTGTTATCCAAAAACTATTTTAGCTTCCTTTAAATGTTTTACCTTATTGAATAGGGTTGCAAGAATAAGAAAAATCACACAAAAGTGTTGAGCTATCCAACATGTACTAGATATTTCCCAAAAGTATACAGCGCTTATGATTAAAGGTAGTTTGTATTATAAACAAGGTTGGATTCAGTCTTTTCACCGAGGGTGTGGAAGAAGGGGGCACATACCTAAGGTTTATTCAGGGCAGATAAACTGAAATAGGCCGAACACTGTTTGACTTAGTTCCATGTCTAGGGGCTAGGAATCCAAACCTAAAAGGGACATCATAATCTCCAATTGAATCCACCTTTGGTTATAAAACTGGCAACACAGTTTACTCTTAAACTGAAGCAGTCTCCACTTAAAATATCTAAGTCATAGCTAATATCAAGTGGAAATAAAGCCTCCCTGATTGTTTCAAAGTTTAATTATTTTTGTGGAAAAGTACGTGCGAAAAGAATCAGAGGTATTTTTAATTTATTATACTAGGTGTCGTATATTTGTTAAAAGTAACTTGTTGACCATATTTTGTGTACTATGGTGCCGATGAGCGGTATAATATGGCCACGAGCGAAACTGGCTCAGTGATAAACATTGTTGCAGGAGGAGACACCGCAAGGCTTCTTCGAAGACCACGGCCTGGGATAAGGAACAAAGAATTCGCCAAGTTTAAGAGATCGACGGACGCCTATGTTTATCGGTAGAAAGTATACAAAATCTAGAATTTAGTTTCTTAACAATTTATTATTATATCCAAATTATATACCATAATTATTTAAGAATTATTAATTAATATTATATACGTTATTCGTAAATTCCTATAGCTTACATAATATTTTTGAAAGTCTCAAAGAAATTTCTCAAAGCTTTTTATCAACACAAAACGCTTAAATTCGCTTTGCTACGAGTACAAAAGTATATACATATTATCATACAATACAATAACTCTTTATTTGAACCAAATACAGAGAAATTAAAAATACATCAAATAAAACTTTAACTATAACATACACAAAAGCAGCCTAATTGCCAAGGCAGCGATCTCTTCCAGGCAACCCTAAAGTATGGAACAAGATTTAGCGAGATACTGCGTAATGGTCCTCTTAAAATATTGTATTATCTTCGACAAATATTGATGCCTATTCTGACGCACATTTAGATTAGCCGTTTGCCAGCATATTCGTCAGTGTAGAATAGTTAATAATTTTATACATACCTTCTTCCCCTATTATAGACTTTTGTGGGTTGATTTTTGAAAAAAGTAAGAAGCTTATATTTGAAATAAGATCTTTAGCTATATGCATATAAAATTTCATACGTTCATATGATACTTTTGCATATATATTTTTATTATTTTGCTGTGTTTTCCCAATTAAATTAAACTAAGAGAGCTACAATATTTTAGACGTGCCAAATTCGTCTGGATATAACTGATGCTGGATACAGCTTTTAATCAATATATTTAGAGTTAAAGATTAGGTACATAAAGAGACAAATTTTCTTTTTTTGTACCTATTTCTTGTGTTGAAAAGAATAATGCTGACTTAAAAACAAAATTTTGGGACTTTTTAGGTAAGTTTTGAAAAATCGTTGCTATTTGAAGTATTGAAGGTTTTTTCTATTATCAATGTGTACGCTTTTGGATTCGTTTGTACATTTTTGTTACATGCCTCCGCATACATAGTATTAATATACATATTTTGTATAAAAAATGTTCAGAAGGGAAAACATATGAAAACAGTCTTGGTTACGATTTGTATAAAGTTGGTTTCACTCACTCATAAGTCTACCAATGGACTCGCAAGTCACATATTTGAAGAGTGAGATATTTTTAGTGATAGTTCTGCTCTCAAAGTACCTAACTGATCAACCGATCTACTAATATTCAAATTGTTGGTCACAATGTTAAATTCAATTAACCTATTGCAATTAAATATTTTTTTTGGAATACAAACTATTGTTTTAAATTTAAGAAAATACTCTATATATGCATATTATTATTATGTATTGCAATACCGAAATTCATATTTTATCCATGTTGGTTATGTTGCAATAAGATTCAGAGTTACATTCCGCTTGATTTTTTTTTTGCGTGTGAATTTAAGTAAATACTTCCTATTTTAAACTCAATAAATTGTGCCAAAAGTTTGGTACTGTAATACATATTCCATAATTGTAAGATGGCTCTGTGGAAGTTCAGTTGTTGGACTTGACTGCATGAGGTCCTGGATTCGAATCCCGTGTCGGGCAACAAAAGAAAAGGGTTTTTCCAATTTTTTTAAAAAAATGTTGCTCGATATAGGATATGTTCCTGGTTGGCGATAGGCTTGCCACCTATCACATTGTGGGACTTAGTATCTTCGGCTAGTCGTGGGTACCCTGGTTGTGCCTCTGCCTTCTTCTTCGGGGATATGGGCGTGAAGATACTTTTTTTTTGTTAGATAGAAGGTAAAAAATCCACTTTTTGACATGCGTAGGAGGTATTCTAAACGCGTTTTAGTATCTTATTTTTCACCGACTACAAAATAAATGCAAATCGATACTTATGCTAAGATAGAATCCGGATAGTTATTTTGTATAATGTCAAGTAGAGTTTGTTACATGCGACTGTCCTGGAACTCCTTGGATGAAATTTTAAAACTTAGGCTTTTTATGGTACAAGCAAGTACAATAGCAATGAACGTATATATAAGTATATCAAGTAATTCTTCGTTATTGTACAAATGTTAATCTGTTATAACAGCCGTTAAGTCACGACTCAGTTTTAAAGCGTCTGCTTAAAGCTTGGTTCCTGTAATCAACGAACCGTAATCCGTTAGTATAACCATTGGTAGTTTGCCTAAAAATGACGAAGCGTTGCTCATAGTGACGTGACAATAATGCGAATTAACAGTCGGTAATGAACGACCATTGTTAGAATTTTTACGGTTAGTACAAAAAACTACCATTCGTAAGAAAACGACTCGTTTCTTGAATATAGGAACCGGGCATAAGATAGGAAGGTTAGGTATGTGACGTTATTTGCATATTCCTATAGAGTTATAACTGTAACCCGTAGAAAATATTTGCGGACCAGCTTTTCATGTTTCGTTTAGTAAAAGTAATAATTTTATTATAAACTGTTTTTTGCTGTATAGAAATTTTAACTAATTCTGCTCAACTAAAGACACCATAGATGTTGTAGGTGCATCGCTGTCCTGTTGCAGTTGGTCTATTCTACATAGAGGATGGACCAACACAAGGTTTTTCCGTTTTTATTGCTCTAATTTTAGTGCGTGTTCCAAAAGTATGTACCGCTATAACAATAAAATCAATAATCTCCGACAAAATCTTCATGTAATATTACTAAGAACCATGTGGATCACATTTCAAACCAACACATGCGCATTGAAATCGATCCATCCATTCAAAAGTTATGATGATACCACAGTCAGGCACACACATACCTACATACAAGCACACACTAAGTTAGAAATTTGTTGGCGTCTGTAAATTAATGGTATGAAAACTTGAACAGAGCCTCTATTGGTAACTGAGAGAACTAAATTCCAGACCCCACTAAGCTCTGTAGGTTTCTATACGTTAGATAATAATTAGTACCTTGCGTAAGTATATAAACGACACACTCATGGTAAAGGCTCTAAGTTTTTTCCATATGCTAACTAACCCAAGTCGCCCACTTCACTACTATTTTAAATTCATATAGCACATTGTCATTTAAGGTGTCCTAAAGCAACCCTTATATAAGCAAGTAAGTATATTTACTCCCATATCCCCGAAGAGGTAGGCAGAGGTACAAGAAGACACTAAGTCCTAAAATCTGAAAAGTGGCAAGCCTATCGCCAATCGGCCACATATCCAATCCCGAGCAACTTTTTTTTATTAGAAAATTGGAAAAACCCATTTTTTTTGTTTACCAACCCGGAATTCGGACCCGGGACCTCAGGCAGTGAAGTCTAACAACTGAACCGCTAGACCACAGAGGCGACACGCAACCCTTATTTTTACTATCACCAAAACTCTGCAAAATAAAGAAAATAAAATATTGTCAGATAGAGATTTAATATTTGCAATGTCTTAACATTGAGGTTTTACGTAGGCTCCCGGTCAAACGTGATGCGATATTTTCTACTGGTTATGATACTGTTACTCGTTTTAATGTACTTAAATATTGAGACTGGATAACTTAGTTTTCATTTAATTAGAAATGTTCAAGTTTTGTAATAATATAATATTAAAAATGTACTTAACTGTTAGATAATATGCGGCCAATATTAATTGTTATAAAAGTGCTATTTTAGGTCTGTTGCCAAGTAACCTCTGTTATTTTTCAGTAAGTAATTAACAAACGTATCTTTGCATTAAAACTCGGGTAGACCTATCTCTATCTGTAGTTAGGCTATTAATATTGGGCGATAGATAATATGTAATTAATAATAAAATATACATCATTCCCCTTAAGAAAGTTGTCTGATAGAAAATACTTCTAGTATTACTTTTTCCTAACGCTAGCCTTAGTTATCTATAGTTTTAGTAGGCTTATTATTTAATTGAATCGGGCGTAACTTTGCGGAAATCTATTATAACAGATGTAAAATAAGCCTTTATTTTGCTAATTAAGTGGAATTAGCAAAATAAAGGCTTATTTTACACGCTTATGATTGGCAACATTTAATCATTATTTTAAGGGTTTAAGTATTAACTGAACAAATTTCTTGAACTGATATATTACATGCATTTATTATTAGGTTATATGCAAGCTTAGAAGCAAGGCAGGTATTTATATAATTTATAGAATCAGAAAAATTGGATGATTAAAT
The DNA here is from genome assembly GCA_002245505.1 of Calephelis nemesis. Taxonomy (NCBI): domain Eukaryota; kingdom Metazoa; phylum Arthropoda; class Insecta; order Lepidoptera; family Riodinidae; genus Calephelis; species Calephelis nemesis. The sequence continues at coordinate 171,405 of NJDD01002361.1, forward strand.
TTAAAAAAATGGCATTTGTAAATTTTTAGTATGATTTATGCCCGGTTCCTGTGTTCTAAAGACGAGCCTTGGGACAGATCATAACTTTTATAAGATCTGGCTCTAAGATATCTAATCACGGTAATTAGCTATAAACTTTGTGGAATGACTTTTGAATTAGTGCTTTGTCAAAGGAATCGAGAATTAAGTGAATTATAAGAAATCATTTATAGTTACAGATAGGTACTATTAATAGAAATAATATCTAATGATTTTCCAATATATTATATCATGTCTACCATATCAGAGCTCCGATATTGAATGGGCATTATGGGGCCTACTTACTCTTTCTAAAACATGCAGCTATTTATTATAATTAAATATTTTAAAAAGAATTTGTAAGTATTTTTATTTGGATCCCATGTTACATACCTACCTTATTTATTTATTTATTGTACACAATTTATGACATAAAACATGGACAGTGATAAACAGAAATGCACAAAAAGTAAGTTACCTTGATATTTTCCATCCTCGGCGCTGGGTAAAACTTCCAAATAATCGTATTTTTAAACAAAGAAACACTTGTACTGTTTTACGTATTACTTAATTTATTATTTTGTAAATAGCCTACCGGTTTTGCTTATACAGCATCATCAGGCTTAAACTAAAGATGCTGTAAAAGCGAAATTTAAACTACTCTAGTTTTAGTTTTAGCCCTGATGGTGCTGTAAGCGAAACCGGTGGGCTATTTACAAAATAATAAATTATAAGTGATACGTAAAACAGTACAAGTGTTTCTTTGTTTAAAAATATGAGAAAAATATCCATGAATGGCTGACCTTTTTAAAAGTATACTTAATATCTATAATTTTTTTCTTGATAGTGATATGGACCTATACCGTGCCAAGTGCCAACTTTAGGAAGCCTTTTTAGTTTGAGATCCATAAGTCCTTCGGAATTTTTAACAGACTCCAAAAAAAGGTTTTCAATGCGATTGGTTTTTTGTGTTTGTTATACGATTACTCGGCCAATTAGGAACCGATTTTGATTTTTCTTGCAAAAGGTAGGTCATGATTCCGAGGCGGCTAGATAAATCTATACTAATATTATAATACTAATATTATAAAAGGAAAATGTTTGATTTTTTTATTTATTTAAAATAAATAGGCCCCGAAACTACTGGACCGATTTCAAAAACTCATTCACCATTAGAATGTCACTCAGGGATAATGTCCTGAGTGACATAGACTTTGTTTCGTCAAAATCGGTGCAGTAAAAGCCAAGTGTCGCAGGTGAATCTGCGTGAAACTGCTAGTTTTATTATAATCTGACTTTTGATATTTGACTTATAGCTAATAATTATATTTGATTTAATTAAATCTATTTAATACCTGCCAAAGACGATGATAAATTTCATATAGGCCCATAATTCCTATTCTAGTTGGAAGCTTTGTAAAACCTGAGTTATTCAACTGATCTCCCGAATGCTACGCACTTCGTAGAACCCTGGGAGGAAGATCCCTTGTACCTACCAAAAATTAATTCATATGAATCCCTATTAGACCATGCGATATTTAGATGGTCTTACTAAGATCAAGTCTACATTGGACAAAGATCTTTAGTAAGTGTAATGCCATCCTAAGACAGGCTACCTTACTTACTATGCGATGCCGATATTTAGTCAAGTCTAATTAGACTACGCTTAGTATCGACTAATGTGTAATAGGCTTTTAAATTGATCACTGATTAGCAATGAACATGATGGTAAAGATTAAATGAATATAGTTAACAAAACTAATGAGGTTCGCTGCTTATAGATATATGTGCTGCAATTTTATTGATCTATAATAAATAAAAGATAACATATAAAAATCTTAATATTAGTTCCGGCTGTTACTAGTAGGCGTGGGACTCTAGGTCTAGATTTCATAAGTAAAAGTAGTCTGGAATAAATTTCTCTGTTTACTATTCTAGTCATGATAGGTAATAATACCTCCTCATCTTTCCGATGGATGGTTTTGTAAATATTTCTGAAAAAGTAGACGGCTCTATTATGAGAACAGTGGCCTATAAACACTATTACTGGTGCGTTGGTGTCCCGTGGCCAGGATGGTAGACCTAATGTGCAAGACACCGTAAACCGGTGAAAAATAAATTAATAAACTTGCCGAGACGAGCACAGTATTTGTCCTGAAAAGGTTTTATAGCCAAAACCTATTTTGGGAGCAGATAAAATAATACATTCTTGTGCAAAATAGAGAACGCGAGAAACGTATTATTGCGACAATTTGAAAGGCGAAAAGTCATAAAAATCCTTTAGGACCATCAGGTTGATTTCGCGTTAAGTTGAATTTCGTATATGTTGAATTTGCGGAATGTCGAATCTCATAAAGATGAATTCTCAACATGTTGATTGATCAGTTCCCAAAAAATTGATTTCATGTAAAGTTGGATTCCTAACATATTGTCAAATTTGCAGAATTTTGTAGCTTTCACGATTTCATAGATAATATACTTGTACTGTTCACGTACATATCGTATCACTTATAATTTATTATTTTGTAAATGGCCGGTTTCGCTTATACTAAAACTTAAAGTACGTACCACTACTACTACTACTACAACTAGTTTAAGTTATTAAAGGTATATAGGTATTTTCTTTCTGTACATTTTGTGAAATTAAAAAAAATCATCATTTTGGGAAATCCTACATTGCGAGATTTCAACTTCAAGATAATTCAACATTTTGCGAAATTGAAAAAATCATAATTTTGGGAAAGGATAAAAATCAATGTACGAGTATGATATCGTGTTGGAGTTCTTACTTCTTCCTTGAAGAATACGTGTCAACTGCCTGCTTGCAAAACAACTCTTAGAAGGTGAGCATAGGTATAGGTATGTCACTAACACTTGATTGTGGCACT
>NJDD01002361.1:174553-199493 GCA_002245505.1 Calephelis nemesis
GTTGTCAAAGCCTTTGAAAAGTCTTACTTTGATATTATTTACATTTTTTTATATGGTTCGAATATTCTGGTATACAAACATCGCCTATTTGTGCAGCAGTAGTCAGTGCTTACTTTGGCCATGTCTCGGTTTGTGAGGTAGGTAAAGAAAAGAGAAGCGGAAAAGATTAGTTAAGCATGAGACTTGCCTCAGGTGGCCACGTTCAGTCTATAGGTAACAAAAAGAAACATAAGTAATGTTTCTTTCACTAGGACATATGTAGTTTCGGTATTTCTTGTCGTCGGCCCTTAGTGGAAGCTGTAGGCCTCAGCGGTTGAAGTAGTGGATCCTCTAGGCGCCTTCCCTCAGCAACCAGGAACAGCAGCAGAAGTGGGCAGCTGGGAAGGCGGTCAGGGAAGTACACCGACGTTAGGCGCCACTGTAACGGGATGGCTTAGCTACCATCAACTACTATTTTAACAGAAAATAAACAAACAGTCAAACTTAACTAAGTTTGGCTGTTATTAGGGGAGTTTAAAATGAAAATATAAGGGGTACTTAACACTTGTATTTCCCACAGTATTATGTATATATGTCCCTCTACTTGTAGACTTGTAAAAACACTTAAAAGTAAAGAATGACCTTAATCATGGCTATTCATATTAGTAGAAAATATATATAATAAATCTGTAGAAGGGTCATTTCTGTATATTGAAAATATCTAAAAACTAAATAGGAGGTGCTACTGGATCGATACCAAACCCAAATATGTGATTCAATTTTTTTTTGTCTGTCTGTATGTTCAGGCATCACGTGAAAACTAACGGTTCGATTTCGATGAAACTTGGTATAATTATACCTTATGATCCTGGGCATAAAATGGGATACTTTTTATCCTGAAAAAATACGTAGAGAAAAAAAACTAAATTCTTCAGTTTTATCACGCGAAGACCGACATCCGCGCGGACGGAGTCGCGGGCGGAAGCTAGTACGTAATATTATTACACCTACACTTATTATATTGCTATTTTATTACTTATTTACACGCGTTATTTAATCATTATTAAGCATTGATATCACCCATAGGTATATAGGTGATATACCTATGGGTAATATTATATAATAATCTATGGTAATATACCCAATATTACCATAGAAGCACGTAATATTACCTGGCTTATATTATTGATACTATTAACACGCAAAGGTAAGTTTTTAACCAATTCTCCATTTTTTATGTATGGAAATTGACTTTTGTCGTTTCTAAACCGTTAAAAGTTCTTTTTTTATTTGAGTGTTCTTCCGAGATGGCTCTATTGCCACCAAATCAGATGACGGAATTCCATGAAAATCGAAGTCGGTTTTTTTCAATCTCACTACGATTAAATATATTTTAATTATCGCCTCTGGTCTGGCGGTTAGGCATCGGACTTGACTTCTTGAGGTACCGGGTTCGACCCCGGGACGGGCAACAAAAAAAATAGAAAATGCCTATTTCTAATTTCCTAATAAAAAATAACTTTGCCTACCTATCGCGCATTATAGGACAAAGTGTCTTCGGCTAGTCGTGGGTGCCCTGGTTCTACCTCTGCCTACCGCTTCAGGGATGTGGGCGTAAACATACTCTATACATTAACGCAGATGCATTTATGTTGCTAGCAAAAAGTATTTATTTAAATATATTCTACAAACTTACCATGAAATAACGTATCTCATACCTTCGGGAATAATATGGACATGAAGATACTCTACTTTCCTTTTTAAAGTATCTTCCAAAAAGTATCTAATAGAGAGTAAAATTAAAACCATAGTTGAGTAAATATCATTTAATCAAAAGATCCATATATTAAAAATATTTTGATTACCTTCTTAAACATCTTCAAAATTATTTGCCCTTAACAATACTTCAGTCGAATCAATATTAAATACACCAAAACAATGTGAGTACACTTTATATACCTTCATTGTGGTTTATATCAAAAAAGTAAAAAAGATTAAAAAATATATAAATCATTCCTCCCCATTGGATTTAGCTTCGGGGGTGGATTTGACGATTTCCACTGTGGTGGGGGCGGTTTGTTGGGTGTTGTTAGAGCCGTTGTCGGACTTGGGTTCGGCGTTCTTGTGTTTTGGGTGTTCCGTCACTTCCTCCCTCTGCTGCTGCTCGTTGGTCACCTTGGCGAGGTGGAGGGCTGCGAGCAGAGCTGTGACGTAACGACGGAAGTCTAGTTCAATGCCTGTTAGATAAAAAACATTTATTAGTATTTTTAATCGAATAGTGCAAGCGCAGTAAAACTGCATAAAACCGATATTTCGATTACGATTTGATTTCAATAATTGTGTAGTTTCAGTAGGTTTTCCTTGATGTATCTGAGATCCCATAATCAAATCCAGACTAGGTGGCAATAGGCTACCTCGAAAGTAAGCTCTTTTAAATAAGAAAAAAATAAAATCGATTTAAAAAGTTTAAAAAAGATTTAGAAATCACTGAAAAATCCCATAACTAAGTTTGAATAATATAAGATTATATTACTTGACCGCCTCGTTTGTAAAGTTGTGGTTCGATACCAACCGCGAGGTTAGGGTTCGATTCCCGACAGGGGAGGCATTTGTGAGATGAACTTTAGATGTCTGCATTTCCGGGTCTGGGTGTTTATCACCCTGATTGGCTTTTAAACCACCGATTTGTGTAACGATTACCAAATCTAATATATTAATTATTATTGCAAGACAAGCACAAAAGGGGCACTTGACAGACCGCACGAATTTAAGTCCCACGAGGGATATGTATTAAAATCATAAAAAATCAGTAGGGTTACTCTTGAAATTATATTTCATGCAAATTGGAATTAAATCGGTTCTGTGTCTTTTTTTAGCGAATTATTACAACTTGGAACACAACACAACTGGAACTACGTAAGTTCCAAAAAATTCAACGCTTACGATGAGTAATAAATAAATAATAAATAAATTTTACTGGACAAGTTACACAAATTGAATCTAACCTCAAAGTAAGTGAATTATATGCTTGTATTATGGGTGTTAGTCAACGATACTAAGACATAGAAATACTTAAATAGACAACAGAATAAATTTAATAAACACCCAAACCCGGAAATGCAGACATCTAAATGTTCATCACACAAATGCCTGCCCCCATCGGGAATCGAACCCGAGCCTCGCAGTTGATCGATATAGTTAGGCGTGTATGCACGCCACTAACGAGGCGGTCAATAAAATATTATTTATGATTAACTTAAATATTGACAATTGCCAGTATTGTGTTCAAGAGTACAAAATGACACAAATCAGTTCCAATTTGCATGAAATCGAGAGTCAAAAGTAATGCTACATTCGATAATTCAAACCTAATTTTATCCTGGGCGAAGGTACCAGTATAATCAAACCGTATCATCTCACCAGATGTCCTGAGCTCGTTGACTCTGGCGGAGAGGTTGGCCCAGACGCGGCGCGCCGCCACCGCGCTGAGGCGGCCCACGGTCTGGATGGTGTGCGTGGCCGGGTCGCTCTCCATCGAGACCACTTCTGATGATGCTATAACCAAAACAGTAGGTTACTTTGAGATTTTGTCGACGTCGAGATGCGATGACCCCATCTCCTATTAGTAGTAATCTAGTAAGTTACTTGATTATTCCGTCAGTGAAGTCAGTCATATCTTTATAGTTGGGTACTGTGCAGCATTGGTATCATTGCCTTTTTTGTACTTGCTGGCATAGCGTCAGAGTTCGTCATTGTCCTGTTACGCGCTAGAGGGCGGGTGGTAATCGTTAGGCTTACACATACCTAAGATCCCATCAACAGGATAGTGACGCACTAGTAACATCTATGATGTCTACAGCCGAAAGATCTCTCAACAAAACAAACAAAAAAACTAGCGAAAGTTGCCACCAAGTGAAACTGTCTAGTTATTTATCTAATACACTGGGGGAAAATAGGTTTTTCCCCGTATTGGTCTGGGTCCCCTGTGTAGAATACACTATCTGCCTCCCTGCCAGCAAGCTCGTAAGAGGCGAGCATAGCTTACATGGATAATAACCATCAAATCCACTGGTGGAAGATTGCTGTGCAGAAACTTGGCTGCTTAGGGATCCACCGCTTTACCAGTTCCTGCCGCCATAATGACAGTGTCATGTTCCGATTAGGGGTAGCCGGTAGATATGAACAATAGGCCTAAAACTTCGACCACAAGACGTACCAACAATTTCACTGTCGAATGCAATAAAAAATATCTACAGCCAGATATCTAGCGACAGGTTGAACCAGATTAATCTAGGCATATTCCTCTAAAACAAACGTTATAGCGTCGTCGTTTATCCTAGCCATTGTTGTGATGCGGCTTGAGCAAGCAACTCTTCGTCCTTTTAATAAACACGGAGTAAAGTACTCCAAGATTCAACCCGGTATTTATAATCTTTATTACAATGTGACATAGACTACAACATCAACTTAAGTTTACTTCTACGTTAGTCCATGTTTATTAATAAGACGGCAAGTGCTTGAACGTCTGTCTCGTAAGGGCTATTTGGGTAAAAGACACACACATTTTTCAAAAGTCAAAGTGCACAGCACAGTCTTGGAGTAGCCCGTGCACTTTCTGGACATCAGGGTCGATGTCATCATCTTCCTGTTGAAACGTACATTAGAGGCATGCCTTTTGCATTTTAATTATAAAAATCTTACCGTTAACCTCTTCCTTGGTGGGTGGCAGATACTGGTCCAATATACGCATGGCGTACATCGCACCAGCGTCTACTCCATACACAGCTTTCTGGCCATAGGCTGTGGACAGCAGCACGTTGGCCTTGGTCCAGGTCAGCTCCTTCAGAGATTTTACACGTTGCTCCGCGACACCCTTCGCGCCGTATACCTGAACAATAAATTACATTTGGTATTATTTATTTAACAAATACTAAACAAAAAACAAATTAAAACAGGCGTGGGTGTTTTTTAAATTTATTCTGGTATTTATTAAAGTATTTCTATGTATTAGGTTAAATAACTAATACACATAACGCAAGCATATAATGTGGATACTTTAGGGTCAAGTACGATTTGTGTAACTTGTCCAAGAATAAATTATTTATTTACAAGTAGAAATAAAAAGGTGCCATTATGGGATGATATAAAAATAAACTGACTTTTTTTAGTCTGTTGAAAAGGAAGCGTGTCGTTGATTATTCAAATTCTGAACTTTATTCCTACTACATAAGCATTTATAAACCTAGCCATGCTAGCCATTTTAAAGAACAGTAAAAAGCAAATATAAAAAATATAGTTATAACATACATATCTAAATATACAATTATATTTTTTGTAATAGGTATTTAGGAGTATTATAGTCGAAGGTTACATACTATTTTATAATCTGTACATACTTATAATAAAATCATTAAAATGTATTTATGTATCTCTTACATTCAACGCATTTAAACCGCAGAAACAGACTTAAATATTTTTTGTTTAACTCATTTGATTTTGTTTTCGTTAACTATTTAAATATTTAGTAATTAACATAGTCAAACGTTAATTAAATTCGCATTGTTATGTATAACACCTCATTTGTTGAACATAAATCCATATGACAGAACTGAGAATGCCATGAAGCATCTGAGTCTAATTAAAAAAAGACTCAACATTGGTACATCTAATTCGAATTACGAACTATTTTTGGGTTTTCCAATTTTCTAATAAAAAAATGTTGCTCGGCATTGCATATGTGACCGGTTGGCGATAGGCTTTCCACCTATCACATTGTGGGACTTAGTGTGTTCGGCTAGTCGTGGGTGCCCTGGCCTAACTCTTCGGGGATATGGACGTAGAGATACTTTTTTTTTAAGTTAGTGATAATTTTAGGCGAAATCGGCAAACTTCTAAACTCAACGGCGCTTCTAAACACTTATTTAATTAAATTATTATGTTTTTCCGCCCGTCTCTTTGTTACCAAACCACAGGATAAATACTAGACCTGTTTTGATAAAGTTTTTTATTAATTGATTTAATATTGAATTGATAGCAACCCAATTAAATTTTAAGCAGTGTTTATACCAGGTACTAAAAAATCGAAACATTTTAGATACTAATAAAAAATATATGTTTAGCCGCTTCGTCAATGCTACGAACATTCTCGTAATTCATAAATCCGAAAATTATTTTCTATCATGTCGCCTAAGCTGGATTTATATCGACATATGGTTACCCTATGACCCAAAGCTATTTATCAAGTTTGTATGTCCGATAAACGTCTAAACCGATCTGTTTCGAGATATGGTTACCCTATGACCCAGAGATATGTATTAAGTTGGCAATAAAATTTTAAACCGATTTTATTTTATTTTTATTATGTAGACTAGCTTCCGCCCGCGCGAATGTCGGTCTAAAACTACAAAATTAAGATTTTTTTTCTACGTATTTTTTCAGAATAAAATGTATCCCATTTTATGCCCAGAATAATAAAGAATAATTATACCAAGTTTCATCGAAATCGAACCGTTAGTTTTCACGTGATGCCTGAACATACGGACAGACGGATAGACAATTTTTTTTTGTCACATATTTGGGTTTGTTATCGATCCAGTAACACTACACATGCTAATTATTTTTCAATATTTTTAATGTACAGAATTGAACCTTCTACAGATTTATTATATGCATAGATAAACTACATAATATGGTTTCCTACTCTATCACCCAGAGATATAATATATTAAGTTGGCAATAAAATTCTAAACCGATTTTATTTTATTTTTATTATGTAGACAAACTACATAATATGGTTACCTACTCTATCGCCCAGAGATGAACCTATATCTCAATCAAGTACTACTTATTCTAAATATAAAACGCTGGTCATGTCGCAACGTTTGTTGGTATCTGGTAGTACCTACCACAGTCGAAGGTCACAGATACGAACGTACATAAGGTCGAATAGTCTAACGAAACAAGGTCCCCTACAGTTGCTGCCGAATCCGGTTCGTAGTGCAGCGGACGCTCTTTATCATATCGACAAATTATCTTATCGAAAGGATATTTGTTTTCGAGAACATTCCGACATTGCGCAGTGTTTGTTCTAATATTTTTAGTTAGCAACAATCTTAACAAAGATCTGATTTCATTCCCAAACATTGCTGACTTTGTCTAATGTACTGATTTCTCTTTCTGAGTTTTGTAATGTCAATAAACAAAGTTAAAAACGAAAGAGAGGTCAGTAAGTGAGTCAGCAGTATTTCGAAATGACGTCTTTGTTAGGAGCGTGACCAGTAAGAATACAACCACATGGCTTAACGTAATAACCCATGTTCAACGTTAGGGAAATACCGCCTTACTCATAAAAATAAACAAAACTCTAGAAAGCCTTTATCTGTAGATAGGTTATTTATTTGCACACAAAAAGCAAAAATTTACGAAATAAAGGAAAAGTAAAAACGCACAAAAGGCGAGCTTATCTCTAACTACAGATTTTTTTCCAGCCAAACCAAAAAAAAATAAGCTGTAAAAATAAAATGGAAGACATCGTGTACAACTACACGCCTAACTACATCGACCAAACGCGAGGCTCGGTGTCTATTCCCATCTGGGGCAAATATATATATAATACATATAAATATAATATGATCCAGTACGTAAAATTTATTGTGCACTGTAAGTCTACCATTTCAGTTATTTTATGAGCTCCTTTTTGGGTGAGCTGGAAGAAATCTCTTTATCTGAGATAAGCTGACCTTTTGTACAAGTCTATAGTTAGTAAGTATAGTAAGTCTTAGTTTTGTGTAAGTCTATAGTAGTTTTAAAATTTATGTAAGTTTTTTTGTGAACAATAAATGAATAAATAAATAAAAATAAAACAGGTACAATTATTAACATGTACATTAACAACCTAGTTAATAATGACCGAAAGATTCCTTTTCTGGTTTCAGTTTCTTCGAAAAGTAAGGCGTAAGCGTAGTTGTTTTGTCAGTAATACCGTCATCACGGATGAGTTCCAATAACTAATCCTGATACAATCAAGTTAACTTAATCCTGTTACCGCGTCAGAGATTGTAGGGTAACAGCCAGAAAAGAACATATTTTACAAAAGCCTTAAAAACGTTTCGTCATCGCCATTTTTGGACTACAGGTATCGATGGATTGTATTTTTTTATAAATTAGTTGTTATTATGCTGTTGGAAGAGCAAATAAACGAACAGATTTATTTCTTGATGGTATGAAATTCACGCCCCATACATCAAAGGTGGTAATGGTGCGCTGCCAACCCCAGGGCCGGGATGTTAGCCCTCGTGCAAAAGTAAGCTACCTTACCCTCCAAATCGGAACACGTCATGACGTTTTGGCGGCAGAAACAGGTAAGGCGGTGGTACTAATCCAGGTAAGTCGCTACGAAATCCTATCTGCACCTAGTCAGATGTCACGGTGTTAGTGACGGTAAACTAAAGCTCGCCTTTTACGAACTGCCTGGCACGAAGTCAGATGGTCTATTCTGCAAAGGAACCCGGACCAACACGGGGAAGATTCTAGAGGGTCTCTATTGGTAACTAGATCACTAAATTTTTAGACCAAAACCGCAATAGATTTCGATACGTCAATTACAGAACGGTATCAATACCAAATTATGGTAAAGACTCAGAGCAGAGCCCTTACCATGAGTTTACAGTTTATCAAGTACCGTATACTCGCAACCGTCTCTGTAAATTATTTGTATGAAAACTTTGAACAGCGCCTCTATTGGCTAAGAGAAGACATAACTAACTAAGAGAAACACATTTTTAGACCAAAAGTGTCATAGATTTCGACACTTAACTTACCGAACGTAATCTGTACCAACTCATGGTACAGGCTCAGGGCTCGGTAACCTGGTTAATTTATCGAACCTGCTTCTATACAGTTAAGAAAGAGCGCATTTATTTCAGTTCCGGTCGCAAAAACCGGTATTTTTACGGTTTTGATCAAACACCGTATTGGTTCGATTCCTGATCAAATTCCGGCACCTTCTCACATTCCCCACATTTAGGTATCGATCATATTATTGAAAATAGCTGTGTACATTATTTGTCTTCTTCCGAACCATGTTATGAGACTTACTGAGTTCTGATTTTGGCAATAACCTCTGCTAAATATATAGATACTTCGTGTATTTTTTGTTTAGTGCTTAAAGATATGACATCGATGATATCGCTTCACTCGTCACACTTTACACCGAATTAACCTGGTTAATTCCAGAATCGCTATCGCTCTCAAATGGGTTCAGCTCCTAACGGACACTTATGAAAAACCTGGTTTGAAACAGTTTCATACCAGATTAAAAAAATACCGGTTTCTTTAGCCCTGACTAAGTAAGTGGCCGATGCAATGATTCTGTCAAATTACACTTTATTACGTTCGAAGTTCGAATGACAAACCCACTGAATCATCATATAACCGACCTTGGACTTCTTTTTCTTTAATCACTATGTAAATGGTCCTACGTAAACAATAACTAACATAAAATACGTTGTAATGATGATTTTTTTAAGATATTAAAACACTAACGTTCAGACATGCGAGACACAAACGTACACGATTAACTACATTGACCAACCACGAGGCTCGATTTCGATTCCTGACGGTGGCAGACATTTGTGTGATGAAAAATTTAGAAAGTATCTTCAAGCCCATATCCCCGTAAAGGATAGCAGAGGCACATCCAGTGCAACCTCGACTAGCCGAAGACACTAAATCCCACACGGTGATAGGTGGCAAGCCCATAGCCAACCAGACACAAATCCAATCCCGAGCAACATTTATTTTATTAGGAAATTAGAAAAAACACATTATCTTTTCGTTGCCCGATCCGGGAATCGAACCTGGAACATCAAAAAGCCAAGTAGACCACAAAGGTGACTGAGCATTTACATGTCTGAATTTTCGGGTTTGGGTGTTTATTAAATTTATTGTGGTCCCTATTGTCCTCCGTATTTCCTAAGGTGGATACCTAATTTTGTCAAGGCTTCGTGGTGACGAATGCCTTTCTATTGTTGCCGAATAACTTCAGTGCTTGACACTGTTGTTGCGGTTTGTAGAGAAAATGATAGACGGGCTGTGCAACTAATTAATAATGCATAAATTTTTGTATATGTTGAGTAACAACGATCATCAATGAGATCAAAATAAAAAAAATATGTATAATTAAGTACCCACAACTCAAAACTACTAGAAGGATGTTGATAAAATGTATGGTTCCACCTTACGGAATAGTTAGCTTCCTTTCAAAAAAAGATTAAACAGCGACGTGATAGGTATCTAACAAAATAGTTGAAGCCTGTTATTACAGTTTTACTGTGTTTAATATTCGATTTGATCCTAACGAAAGTGCATTCAAACTAAAGCAAAATGATAATGCTTTAACAGTCTACCTTTATAAAAAAAAAACTAATAAATAAATTATATCATAAGATTCAGGCATAAGCTATTTCAGATTACCCTCGATTCAATGAAAATAATGTGCACTTCAAAATAAAAATAATAATAATAGAATAGATGGCTAATCATCTTTTAAAAATAGAATCATCCAATAGCGACGTGGTAGGCATCTAACAAATAGTTGAAGTCGGTTTTTGCAGTTTTACTGTCCTTTAATATTCAATTTGATCCTAACGAAAGTGTATTCAAACTAAACCAAAATGACTATGCGTCAACAGACCTTTATAAAAAAAGACAAACTAATAAATAATATTGTAAGAATCAGGTACAAGCAATTTCAAATTACCCTCAATTCAATGAAAATATTGTGCATGTCGTCTTCATTCGTTGCCAATACGTATATGTACATATGATGAAACATTTCATATTAATCAACAATAACAAGTTTCAATAGGAAACTGCAACAAATAGACACACACAGACGGAAACTACGAAGGATTTTATTACAACCGGTACTTAGGGTTGCTACCTTTTTCTTTTCCAATAAAGTACTTTGGTTATTAATGGTACAACAAAAGTACAAATTATTAGAATAAAGTACAGTTTTATTTCATTTATTTAAGAACTCAATTATTGCACAAGAAGCACAGGAGGATCGATAAATTTCGTTCAACGAAAAAATACGATTAAACTTTACGTAATCAAAAAAATCACGAATCTTTCAAAGTATTTTCCGTACTTTATTTTTCTTATAAAGTATAGAGTACAATTACTTTAAATAAAGTACGGGTGGCAACCCTACCGGTACTGTAAGTAAATTATTGTAATATTAGATGCTACTTAAAAAATATACATTAGGGTCAGTACACATTATCGTACCACCTGATAATATTTTTGTTGACAAACAGGAAGCAGAGTAAAATCTGTGTTATCTACATTATTTATCATAGTATTTTGGCGGTGTATGGAACATATAAAAATATGATAAATAATTTTGTTTTTTATCATCGTAATGAGTAATGACAAATTAAATAATAATACAGAAGGATATTACATAATGCTTGGAGTGGCGACGCGACGACCCCATCAACTAGAGTGATAACCTAATTAGTTCGACTGCTGGATTATTCTTCCCTACTGTCAGTTAGTCTAGTCTGGATGTAGGTTTCTAGTGGTAGAATCCTACATCTCATTCGAATAGATTACCTTATATTCCTGTCGCTACATATCTTTCGAGCTTCATGTGAATAACTGATGACCATTACTACCGTCATATTTCGGCTTAGGGTTTAGAATAGCCAGTCTATATGCGACGCATATTACATCCTTTATTTGTTAGTCTACCTATACATATAATAAAATTGTAGAAGTGTAGTGTAGTGTATTCTGTACGTTAACGACAAAAACGTACAGGAAACTAAAAATTCACGCCAAATATACTGAATCGATCGCAACGAAATTATACAGGTTGATTAGGTATGTTCCGAGGCTATAGGCTATAGGTTATAGGCTACTTTTAACATTGTGAATTGAGCTACAATTCATTAGGGCGTAGTCCGATTTATTATTTTTTTTGGTATAGTCACATGTAATTTATAAATTGTCAACTTTAAATTTAGAAATTACACCCACCCACGAGGGCACCTACGACTAGCCGAAGACACTAAGTCCCACAATGTGATAGGTGGCAAGCCTATCGCCAACCGGGCACATATCAAATCCCGAGCAACGTTTTTTATTTATTAGAAAATTGGAAAAACCCAATTTTCTTTTCGTTGCCCGACCTGGGATTCGAACCTGGGACCTCATGCAGTCAAGTCCAACAACTGAACCGCTAGACCACAGAGGTGATAATTAATTATATTAATTTAGACAAGATTTTTTATATTAAACGTTACTGAAAAAAACTACTTGAGGCGTATCTACTGTCGTCTGATGTATCGAAAATATTTTGATATTCATATATTTTGACCTCTCAATCGTGTTCGGTCTGGTGAGAATGTCGCCTTAAGTCATACAGTAGTTATTGTTCACCGGTGGACTTTGGCCTACTTACGTGTGAACTTTGTACGTCTATCCGTCGGTTAACATATTCATTTTATGTTCCTGCTTTACGCAACATCCTGTTGTCTTACTTTACTGAAATAGAATCTAAAATAGTGTAACTTATACACTACACAAGAACACATATTATTTCAAGATCACTACATAATATAAAACATAATCGCTTTCCGCTACCTGTCCATGTACTTAAATCTTTAAAACCATGCAACGAATTGTGATGTTTTTTTAAAAGATACAGTGATTCTATGGGGAAGGCTTTTGTGTATAACAATATATATAATAACAAGTATATAATAACAAGTTTGGCCACACGGGCGAACCTGGGACCATGGGACGGGCTGCTTGTCTATATAAAAATCAATGTTATTTTTCGTTGTAATTTTATAACTCAAGAACGGGCTCACCTATCCAAACCAAATGTTTAGGCTTTGTTCGGACTATTTAGTAGACGGTTTATGTGAAGTTTGCATAAAATCGGTCCCGCGGTTCTTCCGTTATCACATTTTTTGTAACAAATAAATTTAAAAAAATGGCGGATCATTTTGTCAATGGGTATTTTTCACTTAAATTCAAACTTTTTTCAGATGACAGCACAATCCTTGCTGTCATATAAAACTTTTTTTAATTGCTTTTTTCTTTTGTTGTGTTATGTCATTCATACGGTCATATAGGTACGTAGCGAAGCACGTACCGGGCCGCTAGTACTTTATTAAAAGGCTTCCTGATACTTTGCGTAAACCTGATATAAGAAACACAAATTATTTTGCTAATTCTGTGTTCTTCCTACTGCTAAGATGTGGCACACCTAAAAATGGTGGTTGGTGATAGACGTGAGCGAAGGATTACTGGTTTCCGGTTAAGATATAAACTGACCTAAATTCCTGGATATTTTATTCAGTTTTTCATATCCAAGCAGCCCTGTGAGACTATAAGTCGAGGTAGAAGGTATCATGAGGACAAGTTAGACACCGAATGATAAAAATGTTTTTTTTACGTAGGTACGCTTTTCGAACACTATCCTCAAACAGTAAACTAACTGCCTCTCATAATTTTTTCACACATTGCTTTAAAACTAAAAGTAAAAAACTAATTTTATGCGAAGGTTCTAGAACAGTAGTTCCATAGTGACATGTTATAGCTGCGTCCTTAGAATAATAACGCTATAGAAAGATAGTCTTCATAGTAACGCTGTGTCAATATTGAAGCAAAAAACTAATTCACACACGCATGACGATTACTAGCTTACGCTTGTCACCACGCACACATGCACTTGTATTACGCTGCCAGTTAAAGTGCAGTTTTCCCGAAAATGGGGAAAAGATGTCGACGATGATAACAATTTGTTTTTGACATTAATACGTAATTAGCTATAAATATTTTGAACACTTTATTTTCTATTGCCAGTCAAATATAGTAGTCATTTAATTTTTTAGTATTACGAGGATCTCAATGTGAAATAAATAAAAGTAAACTACTAAATTGGCTACTAAACATTTTGGTACAATACAGTAGACATATCATTACTAATAATGTCTTTTTTGCAGTTTACATAAAATTCCTTTAATAGATGTATTTCTCAGTTGGAGACGCCGAGTCTTTTGTTTCAATATTTTTTATCTTTCATATATTTGAAATTAAGTAATGAGCTTTCATTTAACTTATTTCGACGGAGGACTTTACAAGGATTATCAAATATGTAATGGAATTTATCCTCTGATGGTTGCCTGAAGTTCCCGCGTGGCGTACTACAAAATGAATTTTTTCCCACTTATTTGTTGGCAATAACAGGGTCAACAGGAGTCATTTAAACAACGACAAACAATATTACTAATTTTAAATCAAAAACAGTGTTCGACTTTTCAACTATCAAGTAACACAAGTAGGTGTGCATACAATATAACTTTTAACGAAAACAACATCTACGTCATAAGAGAACGTATCACATACTTAAATAAATATCGGTAAAAACTATTTGAAAATTAACCAAGTGGTCAGTTAAAGTGGGACAATATTTTAAAGATCCGACAACATTGAGCATTGAAACAATACATAAACAACATTTTTCTTTATGAACATAATTAACTAGAAAATACTATGAAATAATGAAAGCTTGCCTGTGAAAAACAATGGTATTATTATTTTTTTGTTTATTAGATGTGTTGTGACACAATTTAAATACACAAACAGTCATAATTATTTTTTATTCGCGAGATGCGCTCGGCGCCATTTGACGTTGAACACTGTTGAACACTACGGCACGGTTTAGCGTTTGGAGCCATAAATGGCTCCAAATAAAATGCTTCAAAATGGACACGCGGACTTGGTTTCTATAGCGTTATTATTCTAAGGCTGCGTCGCTTTCCTGTGGCCGGGATTTTAGGTATAGTGGTTACGGCGGCAGGAACAAGTAAATAGGGAATCAATACCTAGATAAGTCACTGCACACCACCATCCATGGTCTTGTTGGTAATGACCGATTTAACCAGTGCTCGCCTCTTACGAGCTGCTTGGCAGAAAGGATGGTCTATTCCACTCGGATTCGAACCTACATGGGGATTTTTAAAAAAAAACAAAATATATATTTATATTACCTAACAGTGGCAAGCATTAGTGCGATGGACAAATATATAGTGAAACTGGAAAAACTAAGGGAAAATAAAAAAAAACAATATTTTTATTTTTCTCATACAAACTGTCAGTAGCTTTCGATGTCAAGAAGTAGGTACTTACTTTGCCAGGTCGGCTAGTAAATTTGGTTACTCTGAGGTTAAATGAATTATAATTTGTCCAAAGATATTTATTATCATAAAACCTTCCAGCATTTTCTGTATTATCTAATATTTTACTTAGACAATCACAATCAACAACACCATCGCTTGCAAAAAATTAATATCTATTTTCCTTGGTCGTTGCATCACGCGTAGACTTTTTTCGTTGTCAGTTATTGTTAGATTCATATAAAAAAAACATAGTACAGGACAACGACTGTCGGCTCTCCTAGTATCTTAAAAACCGGATGACTAAAGTGTAACAAACTGTTAAATAATTATTTAACACATGTTATTAAAACATGTGTATACAATGGAATTCCACCGAGTGCCGACAATGAAAAGAGTAAATTCCAAATATGAGTCATTCTATAATGACAACTTGACGCTGAACCTTGCTCCACTGACGAAGCACGTACTTTGCCCGTCTACGCAATCACTTACGCATGTTATTTGCTTATCAGACGTTACACCCTTGATATTATCACATCCTGATGTCTAATGCCCTGTTAGCTTTTGTCTATAACCCTTGGCAAACAATTATAACTACAGACACCTGTGATACAGACCTATAGCATTACATTAATAGATGAACCGACTACTACAAGAAATGCAAAGAATCATAATGTTTATCCCTACTAATATTATAAATGCGAATGTATGTTTGTTACACTTTCACGCGGAAATTGTCCTGAAATCAATCGTGAAACTTTGTACATGTATTTTTGGATGTATTAAAGAGACGATACTTTTTAATGACTTAAACGCGAGCGAAGTCAAGGCTTAAAGCTATTCCTACTAAACAAAATGCGTATGTATGCGTATTATTACATGTAAGTTTAGATGTATTAAAAGTAACGATACTTTTTTTCATGATATAAACGCGAGCGAAGCTGAGACTAAAATACTTACATTAATTAATTACATACTTATGTTATAAAAGTTTTCCCGTGCTGGTCCGGGCTCCTTTGCAGAACAGACCATCTGCCTTCCTGTCAGACAGCTCGTAAAAGACGAGCAGTCTTACCGTCTCTAACATCGTGACGTCCTACTAGGCGGTCGAGTTTCGCAGCAACTCGCCCAGATTGGTTTACCACCGCCTTACCTATTTCTGACGCCATAACGTCACTACTTGTCGTTGACGTGTTCCGATTCAGAGGGTAAGGTAGCCGATAAACTTACTTTTGCTCTAGGCCCAACATCCCGGCCTTAGTTTGGCAACGCACCATTATCACCTTTGGTGTCTATAGGCGGCGTGAATTTCTTATCAGGAAATCCGACTGCTTCTTTGCCTTCCACTTTTATAAAAAAAAGTGAAAGTAAGTACAACATGAAAACTTTCTACAACTATTTTTGAATTAAAAGTAAGATATTTTTTAGTGAGTTAGACGAGAGCGAAGCCACTGGTAAAGCTAATCACTAATAAATATCATTAGTAATTTTGTAATGACTAGTACGAGTTGAACTTTGCTCCGCTGACGAAGTCTGAACTTTGTCCGTCTATGCGTCACGTACGCACGGTATTTTCCTATGAAATGTCCTTATGCCCTTGATATTTACGCATCCTGTTTACTTCCCTTCATAATGTCGCCTACATTACACTCTTTCCGAACAGGTTTTACAACTGCATGACTACATTATAAAATTACATTATTTTATAAAACGATATAAGTATTTCTTTATCTGAACAACCTAGCTTCGATTATTATTTCTAATCTAATCGCAACATTTATCACATGTTCATAAATTTGTTTCTTTAACCGAAGTATAAATGAATTGTGTTGATTATAATTATTATCATCGCTTTATTCTTCAGACAATAATAACACAGGTAGCTCGACCTTTGTTAAACTTTTTTGACTCAACCGCCTGTGTTATCATCTCCGAATGAAGCGATTCAAATAATAACCTTTAATCTTCACTTGGAAGTTCTTTTCATCATATATTATTTATTTACCATTTCAGGGTAGCTCTTTACTAAGATATATAATAAAGTTTGTCGCCAATAAAATACAAAAATAATTGTAATCACAAAGATGAGAATTGCATAAATCAACAACAGTAATAATAATGTATAAAATTCGTCAAAACAGCTATATAGACCCGTTTTCAAGATATATTTATACTAGCTGCGCCCCGCGGTTTCACCCTCGTAAGTCCCAATCCCGCGGGAACTCCGGGATAAAAAGTAGCCTATATGTTATTCTGGGTCTTCAGCTACCTACATACCAAATTTCAACGTAATCGGCTTTGTAGTTTTTGCGTGAAAGAGTAACAAACATCCATACATCCATACATACAAACTTTCGCTTTTATGATATTATTAGGATATGGCAAGTAATTAAGTATCTTCACGCCCATATCCCCGAAGAGGTAGGCAGTGGCACAACCAGAGCACCCATGACTAGCCGAAGACAATAAGTCCCATAGTGTGATAGGTGGCAAGCCTATCGCCAACCGGGCATATCTTCAATCCCGAGCAACATACACACACGCCGGTTTCGGAGACTCTTAATACCACACTCGGATGATATCCGAGCAATCTGTTCGTGGAATGTCAACCTCGGTCTCCACGGTTTCTTACAGCCATCCACATTCACATTTTATGTCTGCTTTTTCAATATTTAATTTATCATTCTATCCACATGACCGAACCAGCGGAGCATGTCCTTTCTCATTTTAACACCAATACTTTCTTTCAATCCCCCTCTTTCTCGGACCTTACTATTACGAATGCGGTCAGCGAGCATTACACCAGATTTTCCGTAGCGCTCTCATTGCGACTGCATTTATCCTACTCTCATACTTATTCTGACATACCCAACTCTCTCCTCCATACGTTCCATCCATCCATTTCGTCTCCATGCTCCGCGCAATGGAGAAGGGAAAACGTAGCTGGCATACCATAACTTTGAGAACGTTATATAATGAACTCATAGCAAATCATATCTGGCAATGGCATCGGATAACATGTTAAGTGATAATAGAATAAAAAAAAAGTTATGTTTGCTTATTGAATAAGAGGCGTGATCACAATAGATCTAGTCGCAGTGATCCTCGGGGTTATCCGACCAGAACTCTTTAAATAGACGGTTTAGTCAAAAGACACCGCCGTTAGTAGGAAGCTGTTTTTTATATTGATATTTTCAATCTTTTAGTTGTTAAATGTATAAATACATATAATAAATAAGAAATATTGTAAATGTAAATAAAAATAATAAAAGAATAAGTTAAATTAAAACGCCAGGTAATATACGCCTACCAGAATCAGATAAATACCTAATCGTTTTACTTCAATGCATTTTTAATAAAAAAAGATTATCACAAACATGAGAATTGTATAAATTAATGATATTAATTAATAAATAAATTTATTTTATTCATTATAGCTCCCTTTTGGAGATACAGTTACATGTATATCATCAAATTAAACAGATTGAACAAACCTTTAAAGTAAGTATAGGATAAGGTGAATTAAATCGCCTGGTAATGTTTTTTTAATCGCTACCAGAATCAGAAAATTACGTGTGATAATCGTGTACGTCATTATCTCTCTGATTGCTAACCAAATCCTTATCTAATCCTGCTGCAATAACGTTAGAACTCGTCATTGTCGTTATCTTGTTTATAGGGTAGGATAAAGTGGCTTAACATTGCAACAATAGTTATGCATCGCACCTTTACTAACTTAGCTGAATGAAAGTCTATTATACTACACACTTAAAGAAAAAAACCGATAGGCTATGTTTTACCGAAAAACCCCTCGCTTATCGATGCAAAAAGTCGGAAATTAGAATAGTTCAAGAAAAAATAAGTTTCAGTTTCTGAATTGACATTTTGTAAATTTTTTTTAAATTTATTATCAGCATCGTATTTCTGTGTATTCTAGTGCCGTTGAGTAAGTAACACTTATAACACAGGCATATAATTTGCTTACTTTAGGGCTAACCAGTAAATGGTGTCATTTGTCCAGGGATATATTTTTTTTATGACTTTGGAAGGCAAACAAGCAGACGGATTTCCTGATGGTAAGAAATTCCCGCCGCCTAGAGACACCAAAGGTGGTAATTGTGCGTTGCCAACCAGAGGCCGGGATGTTAGGCCTCGAACAGAAGTAAGTTTAAAGGCTATCTTACCCTCCGAATCGGAACACGTCATGACGTTATGGCGGCAGGAATAGGTAAGGCGGTGGTACCAATCCGGGCGAGTCGCTGCGAAACTCTACCACCTAGTTAGATGTCACGGTGTTATGTTATGTGTTCACGTGCCTACGCTCGCCTTTTACGAGCTGCCTGACACATAAAGGCAGATGGTCTATTCTACAAAGGAGCCCGGACCAACACGGGGAAATATTTTTTATTGCATAAGCCTACTGCTTTCCTAGTGCTAAGAGACAGCCATGGTTTATAGACCGTGGCACCCTATTTACAATAGGTGCCTCACTGTCAACATATGCGTCACTATGGCCTGGATGTTAGGCCACATAATATGTAAGTCATTATTATGGCAGCAGGAACGCGGTGGATCCCTACACGGGCAAGTTGCTACTCAGCAGTCTACCATCGGTACTTTAGGTCTCCCCGGGTTCTTACATCCATCCATATACGCATTGTATAATTGCTTTGTCAATCTTTCATTTGTCATTCTTTCCAAATGACCGAAACAGCGGAGCTTGCCCTTTCTCATTTTAACTCTTTCTGGGATCTCACTGTTACGAACGAGATTAGCGAGCATTACACCAGATTTTTTGTAGCGCTCTCATTTCGACCGCATTTATCCTACTCTCATGCTTCTTCCATTATCCATACGACGACGTTGGGATAAGCATAAAATTATGCAAAGTGAATCGTATCCATATAATAGCTAGCTGTAAATGCGAGATTACTACTCTTGTAAAATATTGAAAACTGTGTTTTTTTGTGTAAACGCATGTTGAGTGTAATAATGGTGGGTGAGTAAATATTTACGCAACAACTTTCGAACGTTCTGGTAATCGCTTCCTTGTCAATATCATGCGAAAGTTTCTTTAAGCCAACGTACTGTCATTTCCATATTTGTCGACCTTACACTGGCGCAACTGGGATTTTAGTTCGTTGGTCGAGTGTTAGCGTACGCGATTAACACTACCAACCGCGAAGCTCGGGTTCGATTTCCAGTGGGGGCAAACATTTGTGTGATGAACATTTAGATGTCTGTATTTCTGAGTCTGGGTGTTTATTACATTCATTCCAGTGTAAGACCCATGAAACAAGCATATAATTTCCTTACTTTGGGGTCAATCAATTTGTGTATTTTGGTCAATGGCTTTTTATCTTGTTTACAGTGTTGTTACCGGTCCGCTGATAAGAATAAACAATCTGCCTTTCTGCCTTGCAACTCAAAAAGGCAAGCTTAAGTTAGATGTGCAGCAATTGTCTAAATAGGTCTTTACCCACTCCTGCCGCCTCATTTTCTTGTTTTGGTCCGGAGGGTGGGGGAGGCCTTTATACTTGCATAATAGGCATCCCGGCACAGTTACGCACCTATAACATCTATGGTGTTTATAGGCCACAGTTGTCTTCAACCATAAGCAGAGTCATGTGTTTGCCCGCCGTCTTATAGCATAAAAAAATCACAAATTCTTCGCAAAAATCTGACAGAGGGTCAGGACTTTAAGCGGTTTCGGATACTTGTAATACTTACTGAACTATCATTTACAAAAGTCCATTATTAAATTTATACTAATAGTACTAGATGACCACAGAGGTGATTAGTTTTTTTATAAAAAGAATAATGTACATGGAGGAAGCTATGCAAGTCTCTGGGAATCATGACATTTGGCAAACAATACTCCATAGTTAGTTAACTAAATTTTTTTGTTGGTAGAAACCAAATTTTTAATTTCCCACTAATATTAGGTACTCAGGTAGGAATATTATGCAGATACAGTAGTTCAGACGTAAGCACTAAAAAAAATCTGTAAGTTGGCCTTGGGCTTGATGACTTCAATGTTACTGGATGAATTCTAATGACTTCTTTTGTAACTATTCTTCACATAAAAACATAAATAACAATTTAAGCGAGTTATGCCAAAATGTAGAAACCCACAAATTGTCAAAAAATGAGTTATTAACACCAAACTGATCAGCATTCTGTGCATGTGAAAGCACATTTGCTTTAATACTACTTAGCAAAAACAACCCATCCTACATTTACATAAGACACAAAAAAATATCTATGATGATAAATTCCAAATGACTTTGGGTTAATGAATTTAATATTTTAAGACATATACTGATAATAATAATACATTAATAAAGAAAGTAGAACCACATGTAACTACAAATCTAAGTTTAAGACAGCAATTCTCAAAATCACATCTTCTCAAAATCTTTATGCAGTTGGTACTTTTTAGCATAGCTCGGTCCAATTGAAAGTCATTAATCAAACACACAAATGAAGTAGACACTCACCTTATTTAACTGTGGGGTTAATTTTGACAGCACTGCTTGTTTTGTTGTTTCTACAATAACTTTGGGCTCTTCAGTAACAAGAGGTACTCTTCGCTCCAGTTCGTCAATAGCAGCAGCTACTTTGGCATCTCCGACAGCAAGTGGGGCAGCAACATAAGGGGCTGCAGTGGCGGCAGCCATGGATACACTAGCTTCTGCAGTAGATAAAGCCCATTCTAGTAGAGAATGTGCACCTAAAACAAAAAGGCAAGTTAAAATTATGCTACAAAAGGTACCAACAAATACTTCAGATATTAATCAATTTATTATAAAATTGTAAAACAGCTATAACTTTATATTTACAATATTCTAAAAATAACCACTTCAAAATAATACATCAAAATTCATCCATCAACTGCTAGTAGTTACAGCCAATGTTAACTGTACTTGACCCACTAGAGTTGAAACATCTTTAAAATAACATTATAACTTTTCAAACGTTCAAAAGATAGAGAAACAAAAATGCAAGCTGATCACCTTATGATAAATATCAACACAAATAAGCTTCTTAAAAATCTATATCAATATTAGTAATTAGGTGTGAAAGTTATAATTTATGGGAAAATCTTTCAGTTACACTTCCAAAGCTAAACCGCTGCACAGATTTTAATGAAATTTGAAATGCATATACCCAAGTTTAAACATAGGTAACTTTTTTAAAAATCAATACCTAAAGCACTAATGGGGGATGAAAGTTTATCTCAAAATACATTCTACACTGCAGCCAGCTTGTATCTAGTAAAATGCCAAAGTTGAATAGGCCATCTGCCTTCTTTTCAGGCTAATCTTAAGAAGCAAACATGGGTTATATAGGTCCTTACATACAGTAGTGCTGTGCAGCTACTTGCCAGGCTACTACTGTCTACATCTATTTTTGCAGCCACAATAAGTGATTTTCCATTTCAAAGGGTAAGGAAGACAGCCAATTAGCACATTAAGCTTTACACACTGACCACAAGATAATATGCACCTCTAACATCTGTGGTGTCCATAGGCCATGGCTGTCACTGACATTCTTGAGCGACATGTTCTTGTTCACTATATTAACTAAGAATAAAAAAATACCTAAATGCAAGACAACAGTGCTTATAATAGACTACAGGCCCATGCCAAAAATAGATGGGTCATATGAACCACCAGGTGACGTATATAGGACAATATAAGACCATAAAATAATAAGAATTAGCACTATGCCGTCACCTGTAAGCTGTCCAACTGAGTGCAGGTGAGAATTCAGAAGTGCAGGTAGAATGAGTCCGTTTTGGTCACTTATTTTTGTACGGCATTGCTATCGTCAATAAAACAATGACAAATAATAAGAAAGCATGTAGTGCCGTACAAAATGGTGTGCCAGAAATCCGGTATTTTTTTTATTAAGTTTCATACTGTTTCAGTACAGCTTCTAATCCAATGATAACAATGCCGTACAAAAATAAATGACCAAAACGGACTCACTCTACCTGCACTCAGTTGGACAGCTTACAGGTGACGGCATAGTGCTAATTCTTATTATTTTATGGTCTTAGATCGTCCTATATACGTCACCTGGTGGTTCATATGACCCATCTATTTTTGGCATGGGCCTGTAGTCTATAAACAATATGCCAGATTTTTTAAAAATAATAAATAGAATTTACAAAATTTGCAATATCAAATGGATTATTTAATTTTAAAATTCTACCCTCACTGTTACATTTTTATAAAACATTTTTAAATATAGGATTAAAATATAGCATTTACAGTGATTATAATTCTTTTTTCTTAAAATCCCAACATTTGTCGATTATAAAAATGATTTTTCCTTATAAATACCTTTTTCACCTTCATTTTAATTACAGTATAATAAACAGTCTATGAAATAAAGTAGTTATTTGAACATTGCAAGTTTGGGATTAGCCATAGATTCAGATTACTTTATTCACATTGACCATAAAAGTAGTACTTGTGTGTTGTAATCGCCAAGATCATTATAAAATGATCACCGGATCGGAATCACAGCCTAACACACATCCATAGTGGAACATGATTAATATAGCAGTCAAATGCTTCATTTGTTCAATTAATTTTCAATCCTTTTCATGTTTAAAAAATGTTCAAATTGGAAAAAGGAGTCAATGAAGGTAGCATTTTAAAATTAAATACCCATCACATTGTTGAAACTTTTGAACAAATTATATAAATTTGTAAAAAACTAGTTTTTAATAAATGTTTTAGCCTGCAGTCAAAGGTAATTTTAAAAATAAATTAAATAATGACTTAATATGTATTTTTATGTTTAAAGCAGTCTGTAGCTTCCAACTACTTATAATTGCAGGCAAAAGCATTTATTTAAAACAATAGACATATTATTTACAAACCTGAAAAGATTGTTATAAAATTTTATGCAAAATCGTGTGTCTTAAAATATCATTTGTATATAACAGTCAAGCAACAATAAATACTCTCACCTTTAACTCTGGTATATATTGCACCAACTTGACCTACTGCTGCACCGACTGATGGGAGGGCCATAACCTTCTGGATAGATTGTAACTGAGACATGGTATTGGCACTAGTGTGGATTTCTGTCGCCATCTAGAACAATGTTAAAAAAAAGAATGTTTAAATTAATAAAGAAGCTACTTTGTTAATTGTGCTCATATAAATTGGCGTTTACTGGTCTATTTTTACGTGCAAAATATCCTCTTCCTATAATAGATAATTAAAAAGCAGAGTATATTGAGACAAAATTCTATACTTATTAATTGCGGGTAGATAAAATTTTAATAATTCTATGAAGAACTTTGAGCAACCATCTTGTGTAGTATCAAGTTGAATAGTTGTTGTCGAAATTCCAATAAAATATTACGTCTGGAATGTATTAAGAAAAGCGCTGAAATATAAGTCACAGAAGCAAACAAATCGTTAACTTACCTTTATTCAGCAAAAGTTGTCGAGTTATTTAAATAATAAGTTTAATAATTAGGTTTTTACGAACTTTTTATAAAGAAAATGTTAACTCAGATTTAAAAAAGTGAATACGATTACTAACAATTACTGGTCAAGGTAGTTAAAATAAAAAATATTTAAATTTCGATTCGAACTTTTCTTGAATATGTAGGTTCACGAGTTCAAAATACCAGCGTTGCACAATGTTGCAGTACGTCGCAACCAGATACTTCGGAAAAAACATATGGGCATTGGCAAAACTTTGATGGCGACTATACCGATCTCACTCGTTGCTAA
>NJDD01002362.1:7513-21460 GCA_002245505.1 Calephelis nemesis
GTGTGTTCTTAGCCTAAACTCGATTTATGAAAACCGCGGACATTAGTATGATCATCAATGTTTTTTTAGTTCTATTTGTATTTTAAGCATTAAAATGGTAGCAATGCCTACTACTGATACACGTTAGTGCAATAGCGAAACGTATGTTTGATAAAAATGAAGAATTATATTTAAAATTAGAATTATAAAATTAAAGGATTTTATTTATAATTAACAACATAGTCATAACGGTAGCTTTTGCATAATATATATAAGACTATAATCTTCATAATAATTCCTTTTCAGCCACTTCAAAGTTTAATAATGTTTACCTGAACTCACGCAAACCTAGCGCAGCAGGGGGCTTCAAATTACATATAAAAGTGATTTAAAATTACAAAACTGACTTTCATTTCTAAAATAATAGTTATGGCACAACTTGTTTTATATTTAAAAAATAAAATTAAAATCAAAAGTAATTATTTTTTAAAATGCTAAAAAGTTTTGGCATGCTGAGTCTTTCATGGAATCAGTATGCGGTCTGAATGTAGTTCCGGTGCTAGATTAGAAAATCAGACGCAAGTACCGTGAACAATCTCAGTAAATAAACTTATTTTTATTAATTACATGAACTGATGTAATGGATGAAGCAAATTATTTTGCTTGTTAAATTATTGTTAGTAGATATTAAAAAAAATAGTAACAGATAATGAATGTGATTCTGCTGTTCAAAACCTAAACTTATTTTAGATGTCTGCTGTCTTTTTCAAATGAAAGAAAAACAAACGAGATGGAACACTTTAGACATGTCTGTTTAGTTCGGACATGTCAAATCTTTATGTTTTAATCAACTTTATCCGATTCATAGATTTAACGTATGTAAGAATAACGTTTACGGACTAATTTGACAACACTAAAAGTGTTTTGTCTCTATCTATTACTCGTATGGAAAGAAGATAGCAATAACTTAAAATTAGTTTAGTGAGTGCGCAACAAAATTACCACCATTGTCTCTTTAGACTAGCGGCCTGGTGTTGATCTTGACTTCATGTGGTCCCGGATTCGATCGCCGGCCCGGACAACAAAAAATGTGTTCTTTCAATTTTCTAATTGGTCCGGGCTCCTTTTCAAAATATACCATCTACCTTCCTGCCAGGCAGCTCGTAAAAGGTGAGAATAGGCTAACACCCTGACATCCTACTAGGTGGTAGAGTTTCGCAGCGACTGACCCGGATTGGTACCACCACTTTACCTATTCCTGCCACCATAACGTCCAATGCTTGCCGTTGACGCGTTCCTGTTTAGAGGGTGAGGGAGCCGGTAAACTTGTTTTTGCTCGAGGCCTCAGGTTGGCAACGTACGGTAGGCGGCGTAAATTTCTTACCATAGGGAAATCCGTCTGCTTGTTTGCCTTCCATTATCTTACAAATATTGAATCTAAAGTAGTTTTCAGATTTTCTTAGTAATTACTTTGCCTTCAAATGGTAACTCTACGTTCTATTATGTCTGTAGGACGCACAATATCATATCAAATATGCCTTTAACGCCTACGATATGAACACAAGAGATTGAGCAATGTCTAATTCTATTGTATGAGTTAGTTACAGTTCATGGGTTCTCAAACTGTGCATCGTGACTTCCAATGGTGTAACGAAAATAAACTAAACTCGTGAGACTGGAATAATATGCAATTCTATATATTTTACTAGCGGTTCAGGTGTTGGACTTGACTACATGAGGTCCCGGGTACGAATCCCGGGTCGGACAACAAAAATAAAATTTGGGTTTTCCAATTTTCTAATGAAAAAAAATGTTGTTCGGGATTGGATATGTACCCGGTTGGCGATAGGTTTGCTACCTATCACATTGTGGGATTTAGTGTCTTCGGCTAGACGTGGATACCCTGGTTGTGCCTCTGCCTACCTCCTCGGGGATATGGGCGTAAAGATACTATTTTTTGATAAAATAAGATGATTTGAACAGCTTGTTTTGAAAATAAAAAACGTGCCATTTGAATTATCAATATTATACATTTAATAAATCGCTTCTATAGTCTTGTATTCCAGTGTTGGTGTTAACTACTACTTTCAGTACTTAAGAGTTTTCAGTCAGAATAATTAAGAAAAACATTACACCTTATAATTTTTTCATCACTTCACAGTATATGACAAAGTCGCTTCCTCTGACCCCATCATATGGACTCTATGTCCCTTTGTATGCTTAAATCTTCAAAACTACGCAATGGATTTTAATGTGGTTTCTATAAATAGATTAAGAGATTAAAGAGGAAGGTTTATATGTACATTTCATACCCGTGCGAAGCCAGGGCGGGCCGCTAGTTGCCAATAATTTGTTATTTTGCGTTATTATTTTCAAAGCAACACACAAGTATTTAATAGCAAAAGGCGTTGTAAAACTATTTTAGCTTGAATTGGGGGTCGCTAATAAAGATTGGAAATCTCTGATCCTGTCTATACCTTAACATACATAAGCATAATCGACCGCGACACTCTCTAATCGCAGCCTCAAGGTACTATTGCAAAATTCATTTACAATTTATACCCACACCGCCAATCAAGCGAAACATGCTACTTGTGAATATAAGTAATAGGTTATATGCAACTTGGGTATTTAAAATATTGCATTTGATTATCTTATTAATTAAATAAAAAATCTTTTTTTTAAGTCTAAATTAAAAATCAATCCCTATTGTGACTAAGAATCATCTGGATCACGTTGCTTTCAAACAAAAATATCGGTTTATTTGTTTGGAAAATCGACCGTACATCCCAATGGTTTAGAAGTCATATACCCCAAATTGACAGACACACAGCCATGTCAAACTTATAACACCCTTTTTTCGACGGTATTTAAAAATGGAATGGAGGTTTCTATGGGGAGTCAATTATACATCTTTGGTTTAAAATAAGATTTAGAAAATAGGAAAAACAACACTCATACAAAGTGCAAACTGTTGCGCGCCAGGTCCGCTTGTACTTACTAAACGTAATTGTTTACATTGATTACGTCAAAATATTATTTATTGAGATATAGTCGGTTTTTGCAGTTTTAAATTATATCTCTATAATGATACAATGAATTAAAAAAAAAGCTTGAACATCGCTATGACCAGTTTTTGTGGAAGCTTTAAGCTCAAACACTATTTTTTTTGTATTGTAGGAAGATAAAGAAGTAAACGGATTTCTTAATGTTAAGTGTACCTACAGACACCTAAGATAATATTGATGTTTTGTCAAACTAGGATCCTAAGGCTTTTCCAACATTACTTTTTTTTACGGAATATGAAGAACTCTGTACACATTTAATCGGATTTTAGTTTTATAGTTTTTGTTAAAAATCTAACATGGAAAGATTTTGATTTTCTAAAATATTTTTTTATGATATTGGATGGTAAACAAGCACACGGATTTCCTGATCGTAAGAAATTCACTCCGCCTAGAGACACCAAAGGTGGTAATGGTGCGTTGCCAACCTGAGGCCGGGATATTATGCCTCGAGTAAAAGTAGCTTTACCTACCTTACCCTCCAAACCGGAACACGTCATGTCGTTATGGCGGCAGGAATAGGTAAGGCGATCGTACCAATCCGGGTGAGTCGTTGCGAAACTCTTCCACCTAGTCGGATGTCACGGTGTTAGTGACGGTAAGCCTATGTTCGCCTTTTACGAACTGCTTGGCAGGAAGGCAGATAGCCTATTCTGCAAAGGAGCCCGGACCAACACGGGGATTACTTATGCATGTTTACTGCCCACCCTACCTACCGAACCGAAAAACGATATTGTGCTTGCTTATCAAACGTGCTTTGTGATTCGTTTTGTCTGACTTAACTAGATTATATCAAAGTTCTGTTGGTAATACAAGAATGTCTATGTATTATGGATTTAATTAAATAAATAGTTGAAGCACAACCTTAGGAAGTTTAAACAAATATTCTCACGTATGAAATAGACGGTAGCCGCATCGGAGAGAACGTGACGGCCATTTCTCGTACGTGTGCTGTTCACTATTCTTATTTTCTCTTAATATTATCGTTTGATTTTCATTATTCCACTATCTTATAAACAATATTGTCTTCTTTTATCTGATAGTTAGCATTGCCAAGTAGTTTAAAACGTAAAGTTAACCTAAATTTTATTGTGAAAATACTTTATGTAGTTAAATAATGATTAGAGGCTTTCTAGTCAAAGGAAAACTTTTTAGTTTAGGCGTTTATATTTTTATAATATTAGACATATAATGAGACTTGCATTTGAAATATTATTAATTAAATAATAAATTTTCATTTAAGTTTTAGAAAAGCTCAAAAAAAAATTGACCTTAGATGATCAAACTTTTATCTGTAATTACAAAAGTTAATAAATTGACATTCAGTTTGCATTAAAAAACTGCATCTATTTTTACGAAAAGTGATTACACACATATACATAGATATCGTCACGCAAAGTCCCTTACGGAGTAGACAGTGCATATCGAGTATCAAATATCACGACACTTGTAGACCTATTTGACTTCCTTGACATTCGTTACTCTTTTCATACACTCAGTCAGACACCACCTTCGGATAAAAATCGAGCGATACGATAATGAAATATAAATCTGGTCTCCCCAGGTACGTACCTACATCCATCCACACTTGGGTTGTATAGCTGGTTTGTCTATATTTAGTTACTTAGCTACTATTGACTAATTAACAAACAAAGACTAAGGAAAGAGTAAAGTTAGGTTGTAATTATAGTTTGTATTACAATGTAATACCAGGTTGAACCTCGGAGTACTTACATGGACGTCCATGTTTATTAATAGGTCGGTGAGCAACTTAAACGATCTATACTAAACATGTAAAAGAATTTAGAAAAAAAAGCGGCTGTCTGTAAAGTCGGCTTACTGACGTTAGTTGAACGTGATAATGTCATAAGAACGGAGACCGATTGTGCCTCCTTGTCGCTCGTTTTGCGCTCTCGCTTGCACTTCAAGCCTTAAATGGAACGCCTCATAGCGAGGTAACGCCGCATGAGTCATGTTTTTGGTGCGTGCAGCCGGCTCCATCGAATTATAAGACGTTGTCACGTCAAAACTGTCTTTACCTGTTAATATATTCCTAGTAACTCTATTATATAAATACATATCAAAAAAACAAGTCTAATCCTTAACAGCCATTTTGCGTGTCCAATAAGCATATAAACTACATTACCAAGATAGGACGTTACCAAGATCATCTCTAATCCCATTCAGATTCAGGATTGAAGTACTAAAAACTTAATATTCTGCTAACGTTACTTTGTAAGGCCATTGTCAGAATAATAAATACAATGTCATTTTAAGAAACCGCGATATCACCACACCGCTTTCTACCTCCAACCGAATACTAAGTACTACTTAAATAAATGTGTTTTTCTATTGCCATGTTTTCTACTATTTGTATTTGCAATGTGATATGAAATTAGTGAGGTAATAAAATAAACAGAAAGGTTTCCCACCTAGTCGCAACCTTTGTTAAGTACTCAATAACCCAACAGGATAGGTATCCTATTACGAGGTACTATTTTGAAGACCCAATTTTATGACTACTTAACTTATGGCTAGCAACACCAACCGTATTATTAATAAACTAGCAGTTTCACGCAGCTTCGCCTGCGTAACTTGTCTTATACTGCATCGATTTTGATGAAACCAAGCCTATGTCACTCAGGGATAACGTAGCATTCTAAAGGTAAAAGAATTTTTGAAATCGGTCCAGTAGTTTCGGAGTCTATTCATTTCAAACAAACAAAAAATCAAACCTTTCCTTTTTATAATATTAGTATAGACATGGACTAACGTAGAAGTGAAAAATAATAAGATATTATAGTCTGTATCACATAGAGATAAAGACTATAATACCAGGTTGAACCTTGGAATACTTTACTCCGTGTTTATAAGACGGTAAGAGTTATTTTAAAAAACATTATCAAAGTTAAATCAAACATTGAAGTTGTAATTTCTGTGTTTTATTTTACATCTGTATAGGTGTAAAATAATAAACATTGTAAGGTAATAAATATGGAGGAAACTTGGCAGGTCTTTAACGTTTGCAAGAATATCTGCCTTCCTTGAAAGGGACTTGGCGTGAATATAAGAAAATGAAATCGTAAAAGAACGAAGATATTGCAGACGAAACAATTGAAATGAATTACTGTGACCAATATGAGGCCATTTTGAAACCAATAAGGCTAACGCTGTAAAATGGCACTTCTATCATACAATAGTTTAAAATAATGTAAATAATTATGAAATTAAAAAAATATGAGTGTAAAATGATGCAAAATTATTAAAACTCATTTAACAACTAATAAAAGCTCGATAGGCTTGCCAGTTGGCGATAGGCTTGCCACCTATCACATTGTGGGACTTAGTGTCTTCGGCTAGTCGTGGGTTGTGCCTCTGCCTACCTCTTCGGGGATACGGGCGTGAAGATACTTTTTGATCTAGACAATACTTAAAAGCTTGTTGAAATATTGTTTCTGCATGAACCATCTTCACGCCCATATCTCGAAGAGGTAGACAGAGGCACAATCAGACATCCACGACTAGCCAAAGGCACTAAGTCCTACAACGTGATAGTGGCAAGCCTACCTTCCACCGGGCACACATCCAATCCCGAGCAACATTTTTTTATTGTAAAATTAGGAAAAACCTCATTTTTCTTTTTGTTCCCCGACCAGGGAATCGAAGCCGGGACTTCAAAAAGTCAAGTCCAACACCTGGTCCGCTACACCACAGAGATGACATATTTCCATGGTTGTTGGAAAGCAAGCAAAATATTTTAAATTGTCATTTTATTTTTAGGCGTCGTACAGCCAAAACCTTTCCCGTATTGTTCGCAAAGGAGCGGAAGATGAGATAAATCACCGGAATAAGCTTAAAACGGAATTGCGTGAAGCGCGGCGGTGTGTTACCTTCTTACATAATGGATTACCGCACCTGTTGTAGTATTTCACAAACATTTGTCACACATCATTATACGTTCAACGAGCTGTGATCGGAATTGACATCTTAACGGGCCCAAAACAGTTTAAGCGTGACGCTAGTACTCGGCAGTGTCGTTTTCAGCTTTTTAGAGGGTACCCTAGTTACACTATGCAAGAGACTTCCTAGCATTAAGTTCCGTAGACCACCTGTTTCTACCACGGGAAACCATTGTTTAATGTCTCAAAATTCCGGGATAAAATGGAATAAATTTCCTGACACACTTTAAGGACTTTTAGTTACTGCATCCACCACTGTTTTATGTATTACAGTCTCTATTACGTTCATATCCAACATGATTGATTGGTTTACGGCCAATATTAATAATCAATCCTAATCCAAAACCTGCTGTCCAAGATTGATATTTTGATCCATTTTTATGTTATCGCTTGCCAATAACATATCTGTGAATAGGATAAGTATGGGAATTACGTATAGGATAGGACGGCGGATACGCAGCTATCTAGATTGCTGGAAATCCATCTTTAGAGAAACATTATTAACATTGGCCGTTAATGGGTAAATGTATTAAACTTACATAAAATACTTAATATCCAAGCTTTTAGGTCAGCGAATTTTGAATACCAAAGGTGTCTTTAGAATTAACTATAAGCTTTCAGCACAAGTTATAAAAAACACATGTGGTATAAGAAATGTTACAAATACTAATCAAAAATAGGTATTGTTAATTGAAGTCTCTTATCAAACAATAGTCTCTTTGTTAACTATTAATCATACTAATATTATAAAGAGGAAAACTTTGTTTGTTTGTATGGTTGTAATGAATAGGCTCAAAAGCTACTGGACGGATTTTAAAAATTATTTCACCATTCGAAAGCTACGTTATCCACGAGTGACATAGGCTTTGTTTCATCCAAATCGGTATAGTGGAAGCCAAGTTACGCAGGCGAAGCTGCGTGAAACTGCTAGTGTTAAATAAAATTGTTTATAGGATACTGTAAACAATTTTATTTAACAATGTGTTCTCAGTGGGACAGTCTTAAGTTAGCATTTGACCTGAATATACGATGGCTTCCAGCCTGTTTAGATAAATTATAATACTAATTAAAAACTTAAAGGACTTCCAAAACATTACAAAGATTAGGTGTGACTGAGTTTTGGACACAGTCATGTATCTGAATAGGTTTTCGTAACAGGTATTTTTTCCATATAAATACGTGTATATCGGCTATATTCTTCAAGTTTCGGAAATCCGAATGCATTTTAAAGATATTTACATATAGAGTTGTTATTATATAATAAATTGTTTCGCTTTCATTTATATTAGATTAGCCAATTTAAAATAAAATTGTAAAAGAGTAAAAAGTGTAAAGTCGAAGCGCATAATTTAAATAGTAGTACTGTAAGTCCCTACCTATCGTAATGATTTTTGTTATTCTTTACCTAAACAGCAGATCTAGCTACTTTTAATGAAGAGAAGAATTGATTATGAACCTACAACTCCAACATTGTATCTCCCACTTTACGAGGGTCAAACTGAAAGTTCTTAGAAAATCAAAAACTAAGCATTCTAGCAAGTTATTAGTTTTATTATAACTTTTCAAAATAGCGTCCATTTACATCAATACATCGCTGCATTCGATGGAACCATTGAGAAAAGCACCTTGCCCACTCGGCCTTAGGGGTCTCTTCGACGGCGTTTTGAAACGCAGCCACTGCTTCTTCGGCGTCCATAAAATGTTTTCCTCGAAGTTTTTCTTTTATTTTCGGGAATAAATAAAAATCGCAGGGTGCGAGGTCGGGGCTATACGGCGGGCGACCCAGTAATTTCACATCTGAGGTCGCCAAATAGTCGATCGTTTGCCTGGCGGTGTGCGACGAGGCATTGTCGTGATGAAGGAGGATCCTGCTGCGAGGTCGTTTCTCTCGAACTTTTTCCAAGACAAGTGGCAAACAGTTTTTAGTGTACCACTCTGCATTAACCGTTTTCTGATCCTCTAAGACAACTGTCGCGTAATGACCTGTCTTTCCGAAGAACGAGGCTGCCATCTTTTTTCCAACACTTCGACCTCTCTTCACTTTAGTTGGCAACTCTTCGGAAGGAAACATCCACTGAGCAGACTGTCTTTTGGTTTTCGGATCATAACAGTAAATCCAGCTTTCGTCACCCGTGAGTATGTCGAACACAGCATTTAAGTCACCTCCGTTAAATTTTTGGATCATTTCTCGGCACCAATCAACACGGCGGAGTTTTTGAGCCTCGGTCAAATTATGCGGTATCCAGCGGGCACAAAACTTCCTGACCGCTAAATGTTCATGAAGGATTTTGTGCACTTGACTCATACCTATGCCTAGACTTGTCCGAATCTGCTGATAGGTCACTCTTTTGTCAGTCTCTATCATACGCCGCACAACACTGATATTGTCTTCAGTCGTCGCTGTAGAAGGCCGTCCCTCACGCAAATCATCGGTGAGATTAGTTCGACCACGTTTGAATTCATTAAACCAGTTGCAAACTGTGGCACGAGATGGGGCTTCATCGTGAAAAGCCAATCGAAGTCTATCATAACTTTCTTGTTGACTTATATGACATCGAAAGTCATAAAAAATAATTGCACGAAAATTTTTTCGGCTTAAATTCATTCTGACGTGCACAGACAATTTTCAATTTGCCGCCAAATCGTAAAACAAATGACAAATGAATGAAATGTATACTCAATATTATTGGTAAAGAGTTCTATTTTCAAAATTTAAACTTATTTTTTTAATATAATGCTTTTAAGTTGCCAGTTCTAAAAACTTTCAGTTTGGCCATCGTATCATATGTTTTTTTTTAATTTCTTCCTATTATTTACGCAATTTCAAAGAGATATTCACGTCAAAAAACTAACATAACTTTATAAATGTTTCATTTACACTTATATGATAATTTTTACAACATCCGCATTTAATATAAGTTTCTCTAATATGCGTTTCATCGATTTAAATATCTAGTTCCACAATATTACACAATTTCAACTAATGAAGGTTTAATGTATTAGAAATTAGGTTAATTTGCGGGGTTTCATAAACGATCTTTTGATTATGTATTTTAACCACTTTTTATATAATATACCACATGTTGCCAACAACTTCGCCTGCGTTTTAATCTTAATTAACCCTCCCAAGTTCAAATTCATTAAGTATCCGGGGCAAAAGTTAGTTTTTATCCGAATCCTTCCCAACGTTTGAAGAAGTAAGAAACATACTAAATAAATTTTATTTGAACTTAATTGTTTCAGGTACGAAGCTGGAGACGATTATTGTCAAAGTGAAATAAGATTATTTTGCTCAAGGAAACTGAATTAAGGTATAATAACGATATCTTCTTTTTTACTGAATAAATCCAACAGAGTATTAAAAATTCATAATTTGTATAATTATGTGGTAAATATTATTAAGCGAGAAGACCAGCAAATTCAAAAGAATTAGTAAAGAGTAATAAATGTTGTATTAGTGATATTTAACCCGGTGATATTCTTGGTAATATAAAGCAAATTTAAACAAGTTATCTAAGTTAAGCATACTTTAGATCGATTACTAGGTAACCTTTCTTATTTTTCAACTATTATCATAAACATCTTAGCAACATGACTCCAGTAGGCATTGATCTTTGACATTGACGACCATGATTAATAAAAATTTACTCTTTTTTTACTTTTTCGTTCGTCTTATAAGTAATTTGTACAGTGAGAATATACGCCTATAAGGCGTATATTTACAACTTGTAATAAATGTACCAGTTAAAAATTGTGCCTCTGCCTACCATTGCTACGAGGCCAATACTTTACTGACTTTTAAAACAAAAATAAATATTTGCAAACCGTGTTTACGCTTCCTTACCAAAGATAATAAATTCAAACTTTAAATTACAAATGAGAACAAAAGCAAGATACGTGAGAAATACTGAGTTAAAGAACAAAACAATAATGCACTGTTGACAACAGCATATTTGAAGACATATCGTCAGCGGAAGACGCACAAGGTTAAAGATTATCGTATTATGATTTTACGTAAGTATTGCTTAATATGCAAAAATACATTTAGTAGACACTGTAGTGTAATAAAAACACGTAAGTTACTTACGTGTTTTTTCCTTATTTAATTTTTTAAGTTAATTCAAATATCCCGTGATGGTCCGGGCTCCTTTGCAGAATAGACCATCTGCCTTCCTGCCAGGCAGCTCGTAAAAGGCGAGCATAGGCTTACCGTCATTAACACCGTGTCATCCAACTAGGTAGTAGAGTTTCGCAGCTACTCGCCCGGATTGAGACCACCGCCTTACCTATTCCTGCCGCCATAACGTCCAATGCTGGCCGTTGACGTGTTCCGGTTCGGAGGGTAAGGTTGGCAACGCACCAGTACCACCTGTGGTGTCTCTAGGCGTTGAGAATTGCTTACCATCAGGAAATCCGCCTGCTTGTTTGCCTTCTATTATCATAAAAAAAATACTAGCTGACATAGACGTTGTCCAGCATGGACATAATAATCCTGTCTTGGCTATGATCAGATATTGAATTTGAATGTCAATTAGCGGACAGTTACACAAAATCTATATTTTCGTTAAATTTTTAAAAACTTCGAATATTTCACTAAACTTTCCGTTTCCGTTTACTGACAGTAATTACCTAACACTTAACACCTGGTAATACTTAAAATAGAATTAACAAAATTTTCCACTCGTTCAAGCTTTATACGATGACTAAGGGTCAAAAATGGCTAAAATAAAAGTATGGTTAATTAAAACTCATAACACACGCGTGTTATTTGCTAGAGTTAGATTCGGTTCTTGAAAGTTCGGAATTGTTTATTTATTTGGTATCAAATTATTATACACCAACCAATAAAATAAAAATGAATTTAATTTATATTATGTAATTTATTATGTTATAAATTTTAATTTCTAAATTTATATTATAAATTTCTGATCACCATTATATTGTTTCCTTATAATCGTGTTAAATTTGTATTGTTATACTTAAAGACAAAAATATACAACGGTAAATGCACAAGCTAAGTTTTATTATAGAAGCAAAGAAGCAATTCTTAAAAAAATATCTTTTATTAAAAATGTTTTCATTTTAACATTTTCCCAAACAACAAAATGAAAACATTCATAATAATGGGACGATTTGCGTAAATTAAAAAAAACAGAAGGATACTTGCTGAGGCGGAGGTTTTTAAATTTCCTAATTATTCCCAACACTTTATGGTAATGAGTGTTTTAAGATAACATAAAGTTACGTTACCTTGGTAATGTACATTAAATATGATTTACATAACTATTTATTACGTCTGGTACTTTTAACCGTTAAAAATGACTTATGTATTTATACAGTTCCTTACTAAAAATAACACAATTTTAAATAAAAAAAGAGCTTCTGTAAAAATATAAGTGAAAAAGCACGTTTTAGGATTTTTTTCATGATATTGGAAGGCAAACAATCAGATGGATTTCCTGATGGTAAGAAAATCACGCAACCTAAAGACATCAATTTGGTAATAGTACGTTGTCAACTTAGTAAGTTTACCGGCTACCTTTTCCTCCAAACCGGAGTACATCAACGCCAAGCACTAACGTTAGCGGCAGGAATAGGTAAGGCGGTGGTACAAGTCCGGGCGAGTCGCTGCGAAACTCTATGGCTCCTGGCAGGAAGGCTGAACTGCAACTCGGGGGAACTTTGTGATTGTTGAAATATATAATATGTTTATAATATACATCTGAATAATGCATAGCATCTAATATGTACTTATAAGCATTTGTTCACGACAAATTCCTTATAGAGTAGGCAAAGATTATCTTACATTAAGTTTGACAATCGCATAATTCACTTAAATCAGACCACGAAACCTACTTCTTCTAGATAATATTATATCATACGAGTTTTCGTCCTAGTATAGTAGTAGCAGCAGTACCTATAACACCAGCTTTCCTATTCCTGTCCAGTTTACTAACTTCCATAATGTTCATCACAAGAGTTCGTGGTAGTAGGAGTTAAAAGCCTAAGGTATTTCAAGCCAAACAGCCTGATACTTTGTAGTAGAGCTCAGTCATAAAAGTAAAATCATTAATTAGATACTGAAATAACTATTCCCTGGACTTGACAGGAATTGCAGGTAATTTTCTTTTACATAAATTTATTTTATTTTGCCTATCCAAAATATAAAACTTAGTCATGGTAATGAAATTGCAAAAATATGTATTCCCAGTATATTCTGAAGGAAAATTTATTGTAATGATACAAATGAAGATTGAATAGAATAATATTTTCTTCATTCCCTCTTGTTTAGCAATGGCCGGCCACTTCAAAACAAAAGATCTATGTACATTATTCAAGTTACCAGAATAAAGTAGTCTTGGAAAATAAACGGTTTTACTTCAAAGAGTATGTTGGTGTTTTACTTTTCTATTCTCTGTTCATATTTTCTTCCTTTTTTTTAAATATTTCCAAATACAAACTTTTACAAAACAAACAAAACATGTCACTATCATATCTTAACCTTACCTAGAGGTTATATTTATTTGTTTCATTTGTCCAATGACATTTACTCATTTATATTTTTTTATTTTCTTATATTTATTAATTTTATGATGGTAATCATTCTTATTTGACATTTTATTAATTTAAAACACAAAGCTTACTATGTTTTTGATTTTTATAACGTGCTGATTGTCACAGTGTTATTAATTTTGGTAATGAATTTAGCTAAAATACTGTAATGGAATGTTTAATCCAATCTTAAAATTTAAGCAAATATTTGGTAATATTAAATATTTAATAATATATAATAATATGTCACTGTTACTGACCGCATTCGTAACAGTGAGATCCGCGAAAGAGTGGGATCGAAAGAAAGTGTTGGTGTTAAAATGCGAAAGGGCATGCTCCGCTGGTTCGGTCATATGGAAAGAATGACAGATGAAAGATTGACAAAGCAGATA
>NJDD01002362.1:23355-33796 GCA_002245505.1 Calephelis nemesis
ACTGAGTTAGCCCCTAACTAGGGTTAAATCACCTTATATTTGACAGTCTAACTCAATATTAACCGTAACCCGAGAATGTGCAAGTGGCCCTTAGAGGTTATATTTATTTGTTTCATTTGTCCAATGACATTTACTCATTTATATTTTTTTTATTTTCTTATATTTATTCATTTTATGATGGTAATCATTCTTATTTGACAATTTATAAATTTAAAACACAAAGTTTACTATGATTTTGATTTTTATATTGTGCTGATTGTCACAGTGTTATTAATTTTGGTACTGAATTTAGCTAAATTACTGTAATGGAATGTTTGATCCAATCTTAAAGTTTAAGCAATTTTTTTTATGATATTGGAAGGCAAACAAGCAGACGGATTTCCTGGCGGTAAGAAATTTAACCTAGAGACACCAAAGGTGATAATGGTGCGTTGCCAACCTGGGACCGGGATATTAGGCCTCGAGCAAAAGTAAGTTTACCGGCTATCTTACCCTCCGAACCGGAACACGTCATGACGTTATGGCGGCAGGCATAGGTAAGGCGGTGGTACCAATCCAGGCGAGTCGCTGCGAAACTCTACCACCTAGTCAGATATCACGGTGTTAGTGACGGTGAGCCTTTGCTCGCCTTTTACAAACTGCCTGGCAATTAAGTCAGATGGTCTATTCTACAAAGGAGCCCAGACCCAGCATGGGGGAAATATTTGGTAATATTAAATATTTATTTCTTAAAAGAAAGTAGTGTACAATAAGTTTATTAAAACTATAAACTTAGGTATCATAGGCTTTTACATTTTTATATAGTGCAAGTCAGACGCCGTATATTATTGTTTACTGATCAAAGTTATACATACATTGCAATCATTAGTAGTAACATACTCGTAAAATCCATATATTTGAAGTACGTCATGTAGAATTTACTCGTTTGAAAATCATTCGAGCAGTTTACATTTTCGTAGAATTAACATAATAAATAATTAGACAGACGTGTATTTGTAAACCTAGTTTACATATTTACGAGTGTACTAATGTTAAATTGAGGTTTGTTGTTGTTGATATTTCCTTTAAAATAAGTTAAATGCTGATTTTATAAACTATTTCCTATGACTTTTAAACGTAATTGTTTTATTACTCGTTCTGCCATTTAGGGTAGGTGAAGACCAAACTTAAAAAAATATTACTGTAATAAGTGTAAATCAATTCTACTTTGTTTTTATTATGGATCAGTTTTTTCCACATTAATACCACAAAATAACTTTAATCTGCTATAACATGTAAGTTATTGTCTATATGGATGGGAGGTCTGGTGTTGGGCTTAATTTCATAAAGTTCCGCCTTAAATTTTTTTTGTTGCCTGACCTCCGGGTTAAAAGAAAATGTGCTTTTCTAGTATCTAATAAAAAGGACGTAGCCCGGGATTGGTAAATATGTACCCAGTTGGCAATAGGATTGCCACCTATCACTTTTTCGGATTAAATGTCTTCGGCTAGTCGTTGGTGTCCTATTTGTACCTCTACCTACATTATAAGGATACTTATATCTATGAAAACAGTAAATCAATAGTCTTTAAATTACCGTTAGTAGCAAAAACAGTGCCGAAGAAATAGTTTATAATTTCACAAATATTTGATAAAAGTACAATCTTTACTCAATTTTCAATTTTTTCTTCAAAGCTTTCAACATTACTTACTGGAACTGTATATCGTATCCCAAAAAAATATTTTAAGTCTTGTATCTTTTTCTTCTCACCTTTATTGAGTCTCTCTATATATTACTATTGAGAAACAATTTATTCCGACACAAATAGCACAAAGAGGCTTAGAATAGAAAATCTGAACGTGCGTTGGCAGTGACCTTTAAGTATTTTTCAAGTTGTAAGCTTGTTCAAAAAAACGTTCGATGATCAAGGTAATAACAAACGTATTGAACCGTGTTATTAAACAAAGTACTAAAATAGCTTTACTATAATACGAACAGTATTTCGAAAGTGGGCATTGTTATTGTACTCGTAGATTTGGTATATTTTTGGTGTATCTATATACCTAT
Organism: Calephelis nemesis; assembly: GCA_002245505.1. Lineage (NCBI taxonomy): Eukaryota > Metazoa > Arthropoda > Insecta > Lepidoptera > Riodinidae > Calephelis > Calephelis nemesis. Next base: position 25,402 of record NJDD01002362.1, read on the forward strand.
ATAAAAGAAAGTTCCTATAAATTTTAAAGAAAGAAAAAAAACTTTAAAATTTATAGAAATTTATCCCACGCACAGGGCAAGTGCTAAAAAACTAAAAAAATAAAAATACGATAAAAGAAAGTTGGTTTACAACACTTATAACTCGAAATCTGCTGGAACAATTTTCATGGTTTTTGATTCGTTGGATTTATTTTCGCCCCGAATAGCAGAATAAACCTTAAAAACAATGAAAACTCGACGAAAAAAAAGAAACGATAAGGCTGGAAATTGATAGAGATGTAGCTTACAACCGGGAGTAGGTCATGGGGTATATTTTATTCCATGTAACTGCGAGGAAACAAAATAAAACGACATTGTAATTTTTCCCATACAAACTGATCGGTTGGAACGAAGTTTGCCGGAACAGCTAGTTTAGAAATAGATAAACGTTCATAAGAGTAGCAAAAAACTGTATAGTACCAAAAAGTATTGACTGATTGACTTTATAAAATAAGAATTCTTTTTATACAACAGAACAAAGAACAAAAATTCCAAACTACTAAAATATGAGCAGTTTCTCTAAACTAGGCATTGCATTTTGTAGGTTTGATATATTTTAGTAAGACGCCGCAGGGCGCTTGCGCGAATGTTCGTATTGTTGTTTGTGTACGATAGCATAACAAATGAATTTTGTATTCTACCACATGATTGATAGCACTTTCATACTGATAAATAAAGCAATTCTTGCAAAATTATTCTCTAACCATTCCAAATTATGAAAAATGCACAACGTTAATATTCAAGTTTTTACATCAGCCGGCACTCCCGGAGTGCAACTCAGTTTTTTTTCTAAACAAGTCGTTGTATTTTGTTGGTTTGGTATATTGTTGGTGTATTTAGAAATACATTCATAAGAGTAGCAAAAAACTGTATAATACTAGAAAGTATTGACTGATTGACGTTATAAAATTAGAATCCATTTTGATACAACAGAACAAAGAACAAAGTTTCCACGCGTCAAGTCCATAAAATTATGTACTTTATATTGAAGTTTCGTGCAACCTTGAACTTTACACCGCAACTTGCTAATACCGGATAAGTTACTTTGAGCGATGAGTCTAGGAGGATGAACGTCGCTGTCGGATAAAAGCCCTCTTGCCCGTAATTTAAAAGTCTATCCACGCTATCTGCTAAAATTTTAATATTAATAATAGAGAAATTTCCCCCGTGTTAGTCCGGGCTACTTTGCAGACCATAGACCATCTCCCTTCCTGCCAGGCAGCTCGTAAAAGGCGAGCATAGGCTTACTGTCACTAACACAGTGACATCTGGGTAGGTAGTAGAGTTTCGCAGCAACTCGTCCGGATTGATACCACTCCTTTAATCCTGCCGCCCTAACACCAGTGCTTGCCATTGACGTGTTCCGTTTCGAAGGATAACGTAGCCGGTAAACTGACACTGACTGACACAAATGCAACAGAGTTTTTGGTGAGATCACTTTCCATCAGGTGTGCCGCCTGCTCATATGCTTTCTATATAAAAAACGCCTAGAAGCGACATTAATTTATAACATAATTTATAAATTAAAAAAAATAAGAATCTGTTTCAGTGTTCGTCTTTGTCTTATATTAAATATCTTACGGTAATAACAATTTTCTGTTTTTACACAATAGACAAACATTTTCAAATCTAATCTGAGATTCGTTAATTTCTTGTAATAAAGAAATTTTCAACAACATTGTGACTGCATATGTTTTCATTAAAACACGTTATACATCACATGTAGACAAAAATAACATTTAATAACCATAGTACATACCTACATAGCTTTAGGTTATTACAAATTCAACTGAATTTCTGCAAAATACACAATAGTTTTAGTAAAACTATATTTGAATTTTAATGAATATGTTTACAGTTAAAACTTGTTTCTGTTATACGAAATAATTACTCGAGATAATGAAGAATAAATAATGTCATAATATCGGCGCTTGCCGTTGACGTGTTCCTGTTCGGAGGGTAAAGTAGCCGGTATACTTAATTTTGCTGGAAGCCTAACATGCCTAACCTGTAAGGAACTTGGCGTGAAGATATGTAAGTATGTATGTATGTATGTATAAAAAGGAACATTCATTATTAATTACCTTTTCATAAAAATCGAATCTAGGGTACGTACATTTAAGTTTTGCAACATTTTAATCAACGAATTTGATGAGTTTATTTTTCACACAGAACTTTTATTTAAAACAATGTATGTACGTTAAAGTATAATAAAATATGGTATCATCTTCAGTTGCAACTTTGACAATGTATTTTTTCTAACTGCTTAATTCATAACCGTTCTATCAGTGCCGAAATTCGTTTTTCTGATACAACGGTTTTATTCCCTGAAATGTACAGCAACATTTATCAGAAGGACACAGGCGTCATATTATACAAAATAAAACAAATCCAAAAAAAATCAAATGAATCAATTTAATTAAAAAGGTCAAATCAACTTTCTCCAGTAACGTTAACGTGAATAACAAAATAAATTTCTGAACGAAATGTTTTGGGCCTGTTACCGCTGTATTTGTCTTTTTTTCCCTGTTAATATCATCCTTCCGAATATTCCTTACGTTTGATTGCGAAAGAAGATTTGAACGCCTGGGAAAAGAGAAGAAGGAAAAGCCTGGATGTAAGGAGGCGCTATGTTTAATTGATTCGCTTTAAAATATACGCCGAGCGTGCGACACAGGTCGCACCTTAAACAATAAAATTTAAATTAAACCAATTCGCCGCGTGTGCTGTGCAAGAATCTTGAAGAAATAAGTGAGAAAAAAGACAGGTCAGTCGCATTCTTTTATTACCGCATTATTTCCACATCGAACCATCACCTGGTGATATATAGTCAACCGCGAGTCTGTTAAATACGGGTATTTATTTTCTTAATTTCGCATACCGCTGTTCAAATGGTGTAATTCTTTTACGCATCAGGGCCCGTGAACCAGAATATGTATAATATATAAACATCGTTTTATCACTACTTGTGGTCGCCCATTGTTCGAATTTCGACCATAATAATTTTTAATATCTTGTTGATAAGAACGCCAACTTCATTTCTCAAAACCAAATACTTTATTTCCAAACTTAGTTAAAGTACAAACATACTTATAGTTTATGCACCATCTGTGATATTTTATCATTATCATCAGTATATTTGTTTGTGCGTATCCAATGCATGGTAGTACGTGTAATGTTTTTTTTTTAATTAATGCGTTTTATAAACTTTATCATTAAAAAATATTAGCGTTCTCCACTTCTTCTACACATAATCTGTAAGTGTGTCAAATTTCGTACTCCTCCGTCAGCGCAATTTTCGTAAAATGGGATCCAAAGTTTTTGCTTCACGTATTAATATATAGATTTGGTGATTATACGTAGTAAATTCACTTCAGTTAATTTATGATACAAGGTTACTGACTATCGGATAACACCATACGTATTATTACAACATCAAAGCAAGTAATATGTTATACTTGATTGGTGGAGTAATAGGCGAGATATTACCTTGTAGATTACCAACTAATCTACCAATGACTGAAAGTAATACGATATTGAGATCTGTCAGGTGTATCGTCATCAAAGAAGGTGTAAAAGGTTAAATAAATAACACATACAACATCACAAATGGTGCATTTTACATCGCAGAATATCTATCATTGACTATCAGAATAGCCTGCTGTCTGCATACCTCTTACAATAATTAAAAAATTTAGTTACTCCTAACATGGTGTGCTTCTCCAAGTGACATGTCGTCTAGTAAATATAGACTAAAATTACTAAAAGGTGCAAGTTGACATTATGGTCCTTAATGTACTGTAATTGCGATTATAATATCAATTATAAACTTGGATTATTTTAGTTTTTCAAAACATCCAAGTATCATTACTTATGTATAGCTTCATTAATAAGGCGAATGGCGAAAAACTATTTTTACGAGGGATTACGAAATTAGTTAAGAGGCCAATAGCTTTCATAAAGGGATTACAACATTAGTAAATAGGCCAATAGCTTTCATACTAAATTAAGATGTTAATTGTGTGTTGTAATGGAGGTTGAGGTGTGTAAGTAAATAAATAAATATCCATGGACGAGTAACACAAATGAGTAAATAATTAAAATATTTCAGCATAAATAACAATTTAAAAAGGATTGTGTGGTTGTATGAAACTTTATTAAAAGTGAAACTTGATCTATAACTATAAACTATATCCGCCGCCAAATTGGCCTCGACTGCCCTGACGTCACCGTCACGCGACATGCGACACACAGACCAAAAAATTTGATGGAATAAAAGTTTAACTTTAGAAAAATGTGTTCAAAAAAAGATTTTTTCGCGAAATAATGCAGCAAAGTGCATTTTACGCGGAGGCTACCCTGACGTCACCGTCACGCGACATGCGACACACAGACCAAAAAATTTGATGTAATAAAAGTTTCACTTTAAAATAAAAATGTTGACAAAAAAAAGATTTTTTCATGAAATAATGCAGCAAAGTGCATTTCACGCGGAGGCTATTGGACCTACAAGTCATTAATAAAAGCAACAGTAGATAAAGTAACAAAAAGGCCTTTCTAAAGTACGCGGAAGCCAACTGAATGGAGCTAACGAGACCGACGCTCCAAACGTTGGCTCGTGTTTTGTGAGTTGAACGAGATCTTTGCTTTACCCTGTAGGCTTTATTTCAGGCGACATCCTCTGGCATCCCTTTTGTGAATTTATTTCTTGTAACTAGGACAGACACTGGGACCGTGGGGTTAATTTTAGCGCTCGAGCGACGTAATGTTTGACAAAATGTTGGTATTTTTTGTTACGGATCGTAGTAGTGCTTAGGTTTTTAGTACGAGTATTTTTGAATATAGGTAAGATACTTCCGAACTAAGTATTACGTTTTCATACTTCAGAATAAAAGTTATTTGCATAAAAGCAGTGTAATAAAAATGACTTTTTTTTAATTATTATAATACTCTTCCTAAACCCAAAGTCAACCCAAATTTTTTACGAGAATATCTTTTACTACATCCTGCACATTGTCTAAAACTTTAACATCTGTTTTTAAAAGACCCTATACATGTATTCAGAACTTATTTGTGGATCACAATAATAAGTTATATTGTTATTATGTTAAATGTTTTAAATTAACTATTATTTTAATTTGTACAAAACTTGTAGCGTGGTTTGTAAAATATATCTACCTACCGAGTTACAGCTGTATGGTCCTAATGGTTATGGAATACATGTAACATATGGATGGACCAACAGACATGTCAAACCTAAAATAGTTTTCATTTGGCTGCGTAACATTAGAAATCGCGGATTTTGACGCCGTGGTATAGCTATTGACTTTTTCTGTCAACCCTATTAAGAAAATAAGACAAAATGTGTGTTAAGATATATTTAACTGATCTGAACCTCGTTACTTGTATCCTTCCCAGTCCAAACAAAAAACACACTAGACCACAAACACTACACCATCGTCGCCGGTCTCAAAGACGAATAACTGCTATCGATTCAATTCGATTTGAACACTTTTATTATTATTAAAGAGTAAAAGTGTTTGCAGAACAATTTAAAATCTTGATTTCGATCAAACGGGTTTCTTTCCCCGTGTTGGTCCGGGCTTCTTTTCAGAATAGACCATCTGCCTTTCTGGCCAGGCAGCTCGTAAAAGGCGAGCATAGGCTTAACATCACTAACACCGTGACATCTGACTAGGTGGTAGAGTTTCGCAGCGACTCGCCCGGTTTGGTACCAGCGCCTTACCTATTCCTGCCGCCATAACGTCATGACGTGTTCCGGTCCGGAGGGTAAGGCAGTCAGTAAACTTACTTTTGCTCGAGGTCTAACATCCTGACCTCAGGTTGGCAACGCACTATTACCATATTTGGTGTCTCTAGGCGGCGTGAATTTCTTACCATCAGGAAATCCGTCTGCTTGTTTGCTTTCCTATAACCTAAAAAAAAACGGTTATTTACTTCAACTTAGAGTTATACATTTGTCTAAAAATGTAGCTGACTTGTATTAGCTCTCTCCCTCTCCATACAAGAATAATAAGCATGATGATACGTATATTTATCTTGATCTTGACATTTGTAATTACGTAACCTGTGTTTAGGAATATTGTAATTTGCAGTTGCTAAAATTATAAACCGTCCCTTCCAGGTAAAATAATCCCAAGCGTCCGCAAACAAGTAACAGAGGAATGTCAGTCAGGTAGAGGCATTGTAACAAAACCTTTTATCACCATTGTATCTTCTACAAAGACATTTTTTATCTCATATCCGGACTGTGTTAAACATTTCAAAAAGTATATTCTGTAGTTTATATACTATAGTATACTATAATTATGCACAACATAAATTAGGTATAATATTGGTAAAAAATATAAGCCTCTAGTTTAGTGAATCTTAATTGGACCATTAAACCTGACTAGGCTATAATATGTTTGGCGTTGAATGAACAAGAATTCGATTCCTGTGTCGAGCAACATGAGCGTGTACATACGAAAACAATACATAAGAACATCTTGATTTCCAACAAAGAATTCATAACTAAATAACTTATTAATTAAAAAAAATAAAACTGCAAAAAAAAACCACTACAATTATTTCATTACTAACTAGCGAATTGACAGTTATTTTTTGAAAGGTAGCCAATGATTACGAGATGGTCTCTCTTATACCTCTAGTGGTTTTTAATTTATACTTAATAATTAATACTTTTTTGTCATTATTATAAATGATGGTGTCAAGAACGTAGCTATTTGTAATTATGTTCTATATTTCTAAGAAAAACTATCAAAATCGGTTTGTTATTAGCGTAATCGATTAACAAATATACAAAAAATTGCCGAAATGAAAACCTCCTCTTTGTAGAGGCGGTTAAAAATCAGACTATTGTTGTAGCATACCGAGACGAAAATACCTGTCATACGTCCAAATTAGCATTTGTACAGATATTTGTATATAACACTAAGATTCTTTGAATTGGTAAATAGAAATACGTAAACCGGTAATTATCTAGATTTCATTAGTTTGATTAAGGGATTTTTAATTTTGTTTTCGAATCTTAAAGCCTCAAATCGCCAAAATTGTGGGGCGCAGTGTCTTCGGCTTGTCGTGGGTGTCTTTGCCTACCTATTCGCGGATATGTACGTGAAAATACTTTTTTAATCTTAAAGCTTGAGAAGTCGAATTTAACGATTTATTAACGATGGTGACATACATTCCAGCCCTAAAACAGGTCAAAGAAATAAAAATCCCATATAAGTAAGATAAACCCTTCCACGTGTTCAGAAATAATTCATACTTTGATAGAATTAGATACCGTAATAAGGAATCCGACGAGAAATGACGCTGTTTCACTCTTATTCTTATCCACCTAATCAAGGTTGTAAAAGCTTACGGTTTGGATTTCAGAATTTGTATCAAAATGGCTGCCGTCAACTTTTTATACAAATACAATTCTAAAATCATTATTAATACATATCAACATTTTATTAAAGAAAAATGTTATTTATCTATATGAAATTAAGCTAGGTTTTCACCTTTTTTTTACCATATAATTTTTAATTATAATGAAACCATGTAGTTAAAAGTATTAGTATAATTTTGAGCATTTCAAGCAGCTTTGTGAGATTCTTTTTGCATTGCAATCAATATTGTACGAGTATATCTTATAATGGCAAAGTTAAGTTTCCTTCTATTTTCGCAGACTTCTTACTCGTTCCTCCTATACCCTTTTTATTTTTATTTATTTTATGATATTGGAAGGCAAACAAGTAGACGGATTTTCCGATGGTAAGAAATTCACGCCGCCTACAGACGACAAAGGTGGTAATGGCGCGTTGCCAGCCTGAGGCGGGGATGTTAGGCCTCGAGCAAAAGTAAGTTTACAGGCTATCTTATCCTCCAAACCGGAACACGTAAACGGAAAGCACTGTCGTTATTGCGGTAGGAATAGGCAAGGTGGTGGTACTAATCGTCGTAATAAAAAATATCACACACACTTCAGATTACTTTGTAATCAAAAAATGTTTCATCATCGTCATCTTAACGTTAACTATTTACTTATCCTGCGACCTACTTAAAGTTTCAAGTACAGGCTCACAACAAATAAGTAATGATTAATATTATTATTATTTGAACAAATAAATGTTATTATTATTATCTTAACGTTATTATTATTAAAATAATGTCGGTGACTCTATACATTTAATAGAGCTTCTCTATATTATAGGTAATTACTTAACTGTGTTATTCTAACACTCTGTTAAAATCAGTTGTATTTTGCCAGACCTGCACTGAAGTCGGTAAGTTGTTTATTATATGATTTACTACTGAAACTAAGTCAAAAAGCTAAACTCGTTTTGCA
>NJDD01002362.1:34000-44233 GCA_002245505.1 Calephelis nemesis
CAAAAGATTATTATATTTACAAATAATTTGCAGAGATTGGTATGAGGAGCAATTTATCCCAAGCATATATATTATAGGTAATTACTTAACTCTGTTATTTTAACCCTCTGTTAAGATCAGTTGTATTTCGCCAGACCTGCACTGAAGTCGGTAAGTTGTTTACAATATGATTTACTACTGAAGCTGAGTCAAAAAGCTAAACTCGCTTTGCATAATTATGTGCTTATCCCAACGTATAAGTATATTGTATGGAAGCGAGAGTTGGGTATGTCAGAAAGATCATGAAAGTAGGATAAATGCGGTCGAGATGAGAGCACTACGGAAAATCTGAGGTATAAAGCTCGCTGACCGCATTCGTAACAGTGAGATCCGAGAAAGAGTGGAATTAAAAGAAAGTGTTGGTGGTAAAATGCGAAAGGGCATGCTCCGCTGGTTCGGTCATGTGGAAAGAATGACAACTTTTAACGAAAACTCGACAAAAGTATTGCTACAAAGAGCTTTTGAACTTTGTCATTTTGAAAGGCCATCGGAAAGTTGATGAGAGACATTGCCTTTAAATACAATCGGAACAAGGTCAAATACGCAAAATGGAAGTGAAGATCCGCTTTTAGTCGCAAAAGTTAAATATATATCTTGTGCCCGTGTTGGTCCAGGCTCCTTTGCAGAATGGACCACCTGCCAGGCACAGGCGAGCACAGGCTTACCCTCACTGACACAGTGACATCTCACCAGGTGGTAGAGTTTCGCAGCGATTCGCCCGGATTGGTACCCCGCCTTATCTATTTCTGCCGCCATAACGCCATGACGTGTTCCGGTTCTGAGGGTAAGGTAGCCGGTAAACTTACTTTTGCTCGAGGCCTAACATCCCGGCCTCAGGTTGGCAACGCGCCATTACCACCTATTCCTGCCGCCATAACGGTATGACGTGTTCCGGTTCGGAGGGTAAGGTACATTAGTAACTAGAACAGGTTTCTACTTATTCTAGTTACTACTCAACTACTCGTATTACAGTTATTTTTCAGTAAAAAAAAGTTATTTTAACGGTTTTTTTTTAAATCGTGTCATTTTAATAAAAAAACATTAGCGTCTTACAGCAAACCAGTTTACAATGTCATGTATTTCTCGGTAAATACCAAATCCATGACTAAGCGATCGACGATACAATGACTCATGTTTTAAAAGTGTGTTTAATTTGAATTTTATTGATTTTATGTATGTATTATAAAACATTATTATGTATTTGCCCTTGTGTTGTCGATATTAATATATTATGTAAGCACGGAGGATTTGAGCAAAGCAAAAATTTTATACTACCGTGTTGGTTAGGGCTTCTTTTGCAGAATAGACCATCTTTCTCTGCCAAGCAGCTAGTAAAAGACGAGCATAGGCTTACCGTCACTAACATCGTGACATCTGACTAGGCGGTAGTCTCGCAGTGGCTCGCCCGGATTGGTACCACCGCCTTACTTATGCCTGACACCATAATGTCAGCGCTTGCCGTTGACGTGTTAAGGTTGGGAAGATAAGGTAGCCGGTTAACTTACTTTTGCTCGAGGCCTGACATCCCGGCCTCAGTTTGGCAACGCACCATTACCAACTTCTGTTTCTCTAGGCGGCATCAATTTCTTACAATATAGAAATACGTCTGCTTCTTTGCCTTCCAATATCATTAAAAAAATCGACAGAGTTTTGTAGGTGTAGCGATTTAACATTTTATCTGGAAGTTCCAATTGTTTTTAAAAACATGTTTATGATAGCCCAGTTCTTGAGGATCTAAATTTCGCGGGATTTAAAATCTCTAGATCCTTAAGCTTAGACTAATCCCTAAGAACTGGTATTTTTCCGTCGAAAAAGAAAGATTGTATTTTAAGAAAAATAATCTTTATGAATCATAGCTTTCCTTTCTTCACAGTAAAAAGTGTTTTTTTATTTGTTTACTAGCAGACCCGGGCACGCGTTGCTGTGGCTAAGGTCTTTGTTGCATTAAAATAATAATATTGCGACTACAAGTTGAGAAGTAAGCTGTCCCATCTTTCAAGTTGGTTCAAACTACACATGGTTTGCAAATTTGATCAAAATCTATAAATTGGTTAAGTACTTTAGGAGTCCATCGCGGACAAATAACGTTGCTTGTAATTTGCAAAAAGTATCTTCACGCCCATTTCCCGCGTGTAGGCGGAAGCACAACCAGGGCACTCACGACTAACCGGAAATACCTTAGTCCTGTAATTTGATAGGGGCAAGCTTATCGCCAATGGGGTATATATCTAATTCCAGGCAACATTATTTTTTATAATTTTTATTATAAAATTGGAAAAAAATCCTTTGTCAATTTTTTTTGTTGTCCGACCAGGGGATCGCACCCGGGACCTCAAGAAGTCAAGTACAACGTCAACCGCGATAATATTATGTACATTAATAAAATGACTCAGGAACCTTAAAGAGAAGAACGTACTCATTGCTTAAAGGTCGGCAACGCATCTGCGATACTCCTGATGTTGCGGATGTTCGTGGGCAGCGGTGATCACTTTCCATCAGGTCGTTTGCCTCCTCTTCCTTAAAAAATTATAATAAATTATTACTTAAATATAATATGAATGGATAACTGACATAAATATATACATTACGAGATTATTTTTATGATTATTTTCGAATACCTAGTTGAAAATTAGTATTCTCACAAAACAAAGCCCATTTCTAAACAACTTCCAAAGTAATATACCAGCTGAGGATATTGCATCACTGGAGTACATGCTAAAAGCTCATGCCAAGTTATCGTCAAGATCATAAATTCTAGCTGTAAAAACTAGTTAAATGTAAAAACTATGCCAAGTTACGCAAGTTCCAGTAATATTATTAGCAGTGTTCCGATAAGCATTGAAAAATGTGGTGTAAATTAAAAAAAGGTGTGTGTGCTATTCACAAACGATAGAAGTGAAACTTTAGTCAATCGACAAAAGAATGAGATGAATATATATAATCCTACACATTTTTGTATTTGTGTCTCTTACCTGTCGTTTTTCCGTTGTATCCGGTTTGAAATTACGATTCTAAAGAAGTTTCACTTAAAAAATTGGCAGGTTCCTACGGCTTTTGGAAAAGAGAACGAATTGCAGTGTACAAATGAGTATTGGTCCAGATTTCTTTGCAGAATAGTCCATCTGACTTCCTGCCAGGCAGCTCGTAAAAGGCGAGCATAGGCTTACCGTCACTAACACCGTGACATCCTACTAGGTGGTAGAGTTTCGCAGCGACTCTCCCGAATTGGAATTATACATTTTTTCTTGAAAATTGCTACTTCTTAAGTGTTATCTCACGTGTGTACAATATGATTGGTACCACATCCTTACCTTTTCCTGTCGCCATAATGTCATGACGTGCTCTGGTTCAGGGGGAAGATAGCCGGTAAACTTACTTTTGCTCGAGGCCTAACATCCCGGCAACAACGCACCATTACCAACTTTGGTGTCTCTAGCCGGCGGGAATTTCTTACCATCAGGAAATTCGTCTGCTTGTTTGAGATTTTGCATTATCTGCTTAAGTTTGTTAGGTGGTAGAGGTCTTCAATTACTGTCTAGGATTAATACCACCTTCTGCCCTTTCTGCTACCATTACATCATTACCAACAATTGTCACGTTACAGTTTTGAGGGTTAACCGATAAAATCTTTAACTATAAACAGGACTCGTAATATTTTATAATAAGTGTAGCCATGACTATTACACTTAAGTTCCGTAAAACGATTACCCATAAATGGTGTTTAGTTATGAGGAAACACCTCGATTACGTCAGGTATACTTAGTGTCAACCACCTAACACTAGTAGCGGTGACGTTTTCACTTTTACCATAAAAATTCAATTCCGCAATATGCCCTGAACAACAGGAACTTAAAATGGCGGCGTAAAAACGTGATCCGAAGCGTGAGTAATGCGGATGCTAAAATTGCATTATCTTATAAAACCACATTGATTTTCTCCAACGAGAAAACCTATTAGTTGACAATATTGTCATTTCAAGCTCCATTTACATATTTGTAATTGCCTACGAAAAGTAGTTTTATAGATTAGTAGGTTTAAAACTTTTTTTGACCTTCATTTATATGGACGTACTTAATATATTCTTATTATATAATATTTATATTATTGTTAATCTTTTTACTTTTTTTATGAATTACTATAAATTTGTAAATTGCATGAAATGAACAGGCTTTTTATTTTAGTATTATTTACATTATTATATATATATCCACTTGTTTTAGCTTTTGGATATCTAGTTACATTTTTATAAAAATATTATTAAAAAAGGAAACTAGATACTTGATGCCAAAACTTTGGACCCCTTTTTACGAAATTTGCAGTGACGCAGGAGCATCAAATTTGCACAATTTTTGTTTATGTGTAGGAGAAGTGCAGAACGCTAATATTTTATAATAATAATAATGCTAATAAAGTACATTAAATCAATAAATAAAACATTACCCACACTACCATGCATATGACACACACAAACAAACATATTGATGATAACGGTAAAAGATCACAGATGGCGCACTATAAAGTTTGGAAACAAAGTAGTTGGTCTTGAGAAATGAATATGGCGTTCTCATCAACAAGATATTAAAATTTATTATGGTCGAGTTTCGACCGATGGGCGACCACTAGTCTCAATAAATATGACAATCTTATTGGCAATTTTGTTGAAATTCAGCAATAAGGACACAGAATTATCGAAAGTTAAATTACTGTTAGGTACTTAATTCTAATCCAAATTGGCTCACGTTTCTTTAATATTTTGTTAACCAAATTTTAAATATTTAGATTTCAGTAATTAACCTTGAATATGAATTCTAAAAAGAACAATGCAAAAACTTTACCTAATGTGTACGAAACTAATATCTATATGTTAATATGTGATGACAAAACTTTGGACCCCTTTTTCCGAAAAGGAGCATAATATTTAGCACACTTATAGTTTATGTGCAGAAGAAGTGCAGAACGCTAATATTTTTCAATAATAATGCTTATAAAGTACATTAAATCAGTAAATAAAACATTACCCGCACTACCATATATTCGTCACACACAAACAAATAGGTATATTAATGATAACAATAAAAGATCACAGATGGCGCACTAAAAAGTTTGAAAACAAAGTACCTAGGTAGTTAGTCTTGAGAAATGAAGATTGCGTTCTTATCAACATTTATTAAGGTCGAATTTCGACCAATGGGCGACCTCTAGTAATACTAAATAAGTAATAGCAATACCGTACCACTTTCTCTAGCTAACCCCATTCAAAGAACTCCTTCAAGAATGCAATGTCCAAATAACTTTGGTGCTACGTTCCCGTTAACGCAATCCTATTTATACAAGACGTGCTGATTGGCCGATTGTTATTTGTGTCAGGTCTACGCCATCGGCGAGAACTAAATGCGTAAACTAACGGTGTTAGTTCAATGAACGGAAAGTAGTACTAATAATAGTGATCCCCACCTGTCTTTAAGGAAGTGTTTCGACACTCAATATATGCAGATGGCATCCTTTTTTAACAGGAAAGAAGCCATTTGTGGTTGTCATCGCCTTATTAACTTTTATGTTGACCCTTTTGTAATACCCTTCTAGCATTGCCAATAAGTACCTGTAATCTTATAAGGTATAAAAGATACGAAAATCGTTTTCCAATATCACAAATGAAAGGAGACAATTAGGACCCTAATCTTTTTTATTCTTGTTTATTTCTTTATTTGTTTTTCCATCCATTCAACCGACAAATTTTATCCTGCGAACAGTAATTACCGTTGATTTTGCTAACTCCGTGAATTGTTGCGGAAAATTCGAAAAAAAGACGCAAAAAAATGAACACAAAATTGATTGTCTTTTGTAATTTTATTAAAAAATAAATATAAGTAAGTGCCTTCGTTATTAATCAACACCAGTAGATATCGTTGAGTTAATGCTAGCCTCTGAGGTCTAGCGGTTCAGTTGTTGGATTTCACTGCATGAGGTCCCGAGTTCGAATCCCGGGTTGGGCAACAAAAGATAATTGGGTTTTTCCAATTTTGTAATAAAAAAAATGTTGCTCGGGATAGGATATGTGCCCGGTTGGCGATAGGCTTGCCACCTATTACATTGTGGGACTATCTTCGGCTAGTCGTGGGTACCCTGGTTGTGCCTCTACCTACATTCGTCGGGGATATGAGCGTGAAGATACTTTACTTTTAATGCTAGTTTTAAAGGATACATCGACGCTTTTAGTTATCTAGTCTATTTTACTCATGATTTTATCAACCGTCGACACAAAACGAGGGATGTTACAAGTTTGACGTATCGGTGTGCATGCGTGTGTGTGTGTGTGTGTGTCGGAATTTGGTGCGTTTGTTTTATTTGAAAGCTGAAACGATCGACATAGTTCTTAGTATTAGATGGTATTTATTTCATTTGTTACCATATGTGAGACCTAACAGTTAAAACACCAACGAATTCTGGCACAACTGAGCTGGTCTGATGATGAGGCTCGAAGATAGGAGACTCAACCTTGGAATGCCTATTGGTAAACCCATCGAGAGACTCATAAGATTCTTCTTATCTGGATCTTTTCATACTTTCTGATAACGAGGACTTGAAGACCCTGATTAATAAACTGGTAGGTGGCTAAACGATCATAGTTTAAAAGTTATGTTTCATAATCGTCGCCGATCGTCTAGAGCACATCAAAAGGAAAGGTGTTGTAAGTTTGATGTGTGTGCGTGCGTGTGTCTCTCTGTTTGTCAACTTTGAAGGGATGGACCGGATTCGATGCGATTTTTTTGTTTGAAAGCTAGATTTTGTCTGGGGCTCATTTAACATTTTTAATTTTAGCATAATTGACTCAATGAATGTTAAGACAATAAAGGGTACTGAACAATATATATATTTTCTATTGCAATACGTCGACTTTTGCATCCCTTACATGCATATCATTAACTACAAAACTATCTGAGTGCCGGTAAGTGATTTTTAATTTTGGACAATTCGTTTCTTTAATTGTGGACATAGAAAACAAACAATTTCATCAAACTTATCAAAACTATTCTACCAAATTGTACACATTTGTCTATATTTGTAGACGTGATCCGGATCGGAGTGTAAGGTAGCAGGTAGCCTTACTTTTGTTCGAGGTTTAACATATCGGCCTCAGATTGGCAACGCACCATTACCACCTTTGGTGTCTCTAGGCGGCGTGAATTTCTTACCATATGGAAATCCGTCTGCTTGTTTGCCTTCCATTATGAAAAAAATATTAAAACAATAAAAATTAACGTTTACTCTTACTTGCAAAAACTATTTTAGGTTTATACCAAATAAGTTCGTGCAAAACTGCCTTTATCTTTTTAAAGCCACAGAACCATGACTAATTGAAAACGGTGGCGTAATTTTGCCGACGACTCCATAGATTTTGTATTCTAGTCGAGAAAAGAAAGTTTTTCTTAGTAGTTAAAAAATAACAGTACTTTTAACAATAACTTATACATTATTTTCTGGTAGTTACATATTATAACATATTTATTCTGTGGTAATTATTAAAAAACAAGCCCTAGGTATCTGTATCATTAGTGAAATTGTAATTACGAGCATTAGACATCTTTTTCTTATGACGATTTGTCTATTCTAAGTTTCCTTGTATTGATCCGTGCTACTTTGAAGAATAGGCTATCTATATATGTATCAGCTAGGCACCGTGTAGTAGTTACCGATACTAGCACCGTGACATCTGACTAGGTAGTAGGTGGTGGTGTTCCAGTTGGAAAGATAAGGTAGCCGATAAACGGTACTTAACTTGAGGCCTAACATCCCGGCCTCAGGTTGGCAACGCACCATTACCTCGTATGTGTCTCTAGGCTTCTTGAATTCCTTACCATCAGGAAATCCCTCTACTTGTTTGCCTTCCAGTACCATAAAAATAAAAAAAAATGAAATAAATAAAATCACGGATTATACTAGATTGACATTCCACGATTAAATCGTCAGAAAAATTTGTTCCGATGGTCATCTCCAAAACCAGCATGCTTGTATAAAAATGGCAATGAACATGGAGGAAGTCAGGCAAGATCTGTGATAATCGTGACATTTGAAGATACTCTCTGCCTACCCTGTACATACCTGTACCTTGACATGAAAATATATATATGTATGTATGTACCTATAACAAAGTAGAACTGTTTTGTGACTTCGGCTATTCGTGGGTGCCCTCGTGGTACCTCTGCCTAGCAATGTCTCCTTATGGCGTCAATATACTTTTAAATGAATCTTACATAAAGTGTAAGAAACGTGAATTTTAGAATATAAAACATTTAATTTAAAGGTCTTATGTATTAAAAGCAGAATAATAAAACTTGGCACTTCTCGTATTCCTACTTATGTGAACACGAGAAAACGACCGAGAAGTAATATTTTACGTGGAAAAAATAAAACCTGAAAAATACAGAACTTTTGAATTCTTGATGATGTTGTTAGGAAAATGTTTGCATGCTGGGAAGGTATTGTATTTTCAAACCGTATCTAAATATTCAAAGTTAAATATAAAAGTGTCTGTCGTTTTATACAAGACGTACCTCTGAAGCCTCACTTTACAATGGCTCTGCCGTGGAACTCACGCTCGTGTCCCGAATTTTAAAAACCTACTTAACTTAGTCTTTTATATTGAAAAGAATCCAAGAAATGCAGGTGTATTTCCTCGTTTTCGAATTCAATAATTTGAAAATAGGAAAGTGTTCAACTCACTGATCTAGAAAAACAAATGACGTAACATAATTAAGTAACGTTGCTACTCCTTTTTTCTTAATCTGTGATTGGGCTAAAAACGGATTTTTTGCTTCATTAACCACTCAATTGAAACATTAAATGGCCGCTTTGGTCGCGTTTGATGTCCAATTTGTAAAAAGTTTTACCCGGCTTCAGATGGGCAACGCACCATTACCACATTTGGTGTCTCTAGGCGACGTGAATGTCTTACCATCAGGAAGTCCGTCTGCTTGTTTGCCTTTCAATGTTATAAAAAAAGTGTAATAAACACCCAAATCTAGAAATACGTCTATGTTCTTCAAACGAATGCATCAGGATAGATTCAGTCGGAAATTGACCATCTTACAGGCATTGGTAGAGTAAGACGAACTAACCAAGGAGACTGACAAAGTTAATTACTTTTTCTTAATAATGCGTTGGCAAACGGAGATTAACATACATAACCTGAAATGCGGTTAGGAAATGCACTACCTTCCGATTCGTAACACAATAAAAATAAGCAAAAATGTACGATAGTAAAGATGGATTTCAGTTTTATATTAGTAACCTTATCTAGTTGTTATACCATATTGATATGATGGTACTTAACTACCTGTACAAAAAAATGTTAAAATAATATATATCCCTGTACAAGTTACACAAATTGAATCTAACCCAAAATAAGCAAATTATATGTATGAGTTGTGGGTGTTATTCAAGAAAATACCGAATAAAAGAAAATAAAAGAACATAGAAATACTTAAATAGATACCAGAATATATTTAATAAACACCCAGACCCTATATACTCGCATATATAAAAATGAATCCCCATTTCGCGTGATCATCGCATCCCACTTGAACGGATTGCTTAATTTTGCTAATTTTTATTTTATTGTATTGGTTATTGTATTGGTTACTAGCTTTTGCGCGTGGCGTTGCCCGCGTGGTTAATGGTCTCACAGGAACATTTTTTCGGGAGAAAAACTATCTTATGTTTTAATCCAAGATACCCTCTATGTGTCTGCCAAATTTAATGAATATCGGTTCAGAAGTTTTTGCGTGAAGGAGTAACAAACAAACAGACAAACTTTTGCATTTATAATATTAATAGGATAGTTAGAAGACGGTTCATAATTACTTAAAAATCGAGATTGATGTAGTCAGATTTAAAACATTCGTCATGACATAATAAGCCTCGGAACAAGAATTAACAAGCTGCCCTTGTTTATAGAATTACGTTTTAAGTGTGAGATGTTCAAAACATTATTAGTGATGCTGCCTTTAATCCTTAGATTATTCAAGTAATAATTCAATTATTGTCAATATCTCTTCCGGTTTCGTAAACATCGCCTTCCTTGTTAACGTCGTCACAAGGTCAGTGCTCACTGTCGTATCTTACTTTTGGTAACACTAACTAAAATATTTGACAAGATGCAGAGGAATTGAGATGATCCCTCTTTATTGAAAGGCT
>NJDD01002362.1:45477-79282 GCA_002245505.1 Calephelis nemesis
CGAAAAAAAAGTTGGTACAATCAGGTACAAACGATTTTAAACCCATTACGATAAAAAAAACTAATTTTCAAGAGTTTTGCATGCTAAGTTCACGAGGGTAAATATTTGATATCCAAACATGTAACATTATTTGCTTTGTACCATAAAAGCCATGTTTATCTATCTTTCTAACAAAATATTTTCCTTCTTTTTTAGGAGCTGGTTTTAATGTCAGTTTCTTCCGTTTGCTCAATCTCTAAAAAAATAATACCCGCCTTAAGAAACAAGTAAAAGCGTCTCTTCTAATAAAATGACTGAAACATCAATCATCATTTACAATTTATGTAATATTCTATGTATACAATATATGTAATATTCTATACAATATTTCAAATATTTGATTACAATGATATTAGTGTCATCTACGTAGGACGTGAATGATTTTTGAATTATCATAGTCCGGTGAAGTTGTAAGAACCTCGCTGTTAGCAACGAATCAGACATTCAAAAAAAATTATTGTGCCATGAACGAAATGTTTGTTTACTTTTCTTAGAAAATATTTCATTTGAGTATTTCCAAATCCAAATTGGCTTAATGTAATAGTATATGTAATTAAATAATATTTTTGTATAAATATTAAAATATTTGCATACCAAAATATGGTAGAATATTTTGATATACTTAAATTTGTGCCCGGTTGGCGATAGGCTTGCCACCTATCACATTATGGGACTTAGTGTCTTCGGCTAGTCGTGGGTGCCTTGGTTGTGCCTCTGCCAACCTCTTCGGGGATATGGGCGTGAAGATACTTTTTTTTTAATATTTTTGTAACATCTCATTTACACACATATTTCGCAAATAAATAATTTTCTTTTTTCTTTCCTTCTCCTTTCTATAACAAGTCTATTACTCTTCTGCCTCTTATCTCATGAAAATGAATAACAATAAAAACTTTTATTTCTACAAGCTTTTACTTTCTCATTCATAAAGCTCAGAATTACATAAATGAATCATTGTTTAAATAATATCTCTCATGCAAATATTGTAAGACGGCCTTAACATCAGCTATGTTTGTGAGATTTATTCAAGCAAATATTTGATGATGTTCATTTTCACAAATTAATATTGCTTATTTCAAAATAACTTAGAGATCGCTTTCTGACACCTTTAGAAATAACGATTTTAAATTTATGTCGGAAATAGAAATGGTGAAAAAATTGAATTGTTTAATAACAAGAATGAAGTACATATATTATTTTTTTTTATTCCTATTACTTTTTATTAAATCGCTTCTACGTTTTAGTAAAACGGGGTTGGGTTTTAAACAACAAACCGACAGATGTCTTTATGTTCACTAGTGTTCTCCCGTTGGTCGAAATTTGATCATAATAAATTTTAATGTCTTGTTTTTTTTATGACTTTGAAAGGCAAACAAACAGACGGGTTATCTGATGGTAAAAAATTCCCGCCGCCTAGAGACACCAAAGGTGGTAATGGCGTGTTGCCAACCAGAGGCCGGGATGTTAGGCTTCGAGCAAAAGTAAGTTTATCGGGTACCTTACCTTTTCCAAACCGGAACACGTCATGACGTTATGATGACAGGAATAGGTAAGGCGGTGGTACCAATTCGGATGAGTCGCTGCGAAACTCTACCACCTAGTCAGATGTCACAGTGTTAGTGACGGCAAGCCTATGCTCGCCTTTTACTTTTTACAGATGGTATATTCTACAAAGGAGCCCGGACCAACACGGGGATAAGAACACGGGGATTGATAAGAACGCCATCTTCATTTCTCAAAACAAACTACTTTGTTTCCAAACTTTTTAGTGCGCAATCTGTGATCCTTTATCGTTATCATCAATACATTTGTTTGTGTGTGTCAAATGTATGGTAGTGTGGGTAACGTTTTATTTTTTGATTTAATGTACTTTATAAGCATTATTATTGAAAAGTATCAGCGTTCTGCACTTCTCCTTCACTTAAAGTGTGCCAAATGGTATGCTTCCTTGTCCGCGCAATTTTCGTAAAAATGGGTCAAAAGTTTTGGCATCATGTATTAATATACAGATTTCCCTATACAATGTCATACTTCGACAGTTAAAAGCAGGAAATTATAGTTAACTGCAAGATATAGTAATTTATATAGTTAGATACAGTAATAGTATTTTGATCTTCTTAGTAGAAATCCTTGGCTCATGGTTTTTAATCTGTGAATCGTCAAGTTACTGGACACAACATTAAAAGCAAAGTTATACAACCAGTTTATCAACTATTGGCTTCTTATTTTCTAACGAGATTTTTTGCTTACGTACTCACTTGTCTCATAAGATCCGACCTTCTTTCTCGGTACCGGAATGATTGGAAAATGCCCCGAGCTATACTATTACGACGTTTAGTAATTGCTTGAATTTAGATAGTAACTAATTCGGTTTCTTTTGTAACTTGAAACTTTTACAGAAAGAAAATTGCTTATTGGTTTCTGAGCTAGAAATATGGATTTTACATTGTGCAAATTTTTGTTGACCTGTTCGTTTTTTAGCGAAGGACAAACCTTAGAAACTAATTTTTAACCTAGTTGCTTTACTAATTGAGCTATGATTTTGATAACAATGCAATAACATATAATCAGTAGCGTTATCAATCCAAAATGACCACTCTCACAAAACAGTGTATTTTTTTCAAAATCAATGAATGAAAGGGCAGAGTCAAAAATGTTATACAACAAGAGCTTCTTTTTAAAATATATATTATTTAATTAATCTTTTAGGTTGAAAAGGCAAACAAGCAGATAGATATGCTAATAGCTGAAAAGCACCTATTGTCTATAGACACCAAAAATGTTAATGATGCGGTAGCAGTCAGGACCTAGGATTTTATTTAATACTCAAGCGTAAGCAAAGTACGTATTTTGTTATTCTGGAACACAACAATAGCAAGGCACTTAAAAGAATTATGTAGCAATTACCCACTTTTCAATTACTTTCAAAATATCAGTCAGGTTTTATTCTTTTTAAGCCTTTACTAATGCAAAGTTAAGAAAGAACCTAAGATGGTAATATCTTGTTATATTTAACTTTTAATAATAGACTGTCAGAATAGTAATAAATGATACAAATATCCATGTCTGAATGTATGCAGGAGAGGTCAAACAAACACGGGTAATAACTTACCGTATAATATCTCGGCTCGCGGTTGAGTAATGAAGCAGAGGTATAAAATTGTAAAGTTCCTGAACAAACTCTTTGATATACCCTAAAGACAATCGAAATGAGTCAAATCCAATTTATTTTGGAAATCTATTTCAACGATAAATAAAAAAAAGCTAATAATTCATAACGTCATATTAGACAACTTGGAGAGATGTCGAGACAATTTACGATTTACAAAAACATTATACCAAAACTAACTATTGTAGCGAAAGTAAAAAAAAGTATATTCACGCCCATGTCACCGAAGAGGTAGGCAGATGAACAACCAGGGCACCCACGACTACCCAAAGACACTGAGTCCCACAATGTGACAGGTGGCAAGCCTATCGCCAACCGGACCCATATCCAATAACGAGCAATTTTTTTATTAGAAAATTAGAAAAACCAAGTTTTCTTTTTGTGTTGTCCGGCCCGGCATTTGAACCCGGAACCTCACGCAGTCCAACTCTTGAACTGCTAGACCACAGAGGCGATTAGCGAAAGTAAGTTTTAGAATTCCGAACAAACTAAGGTTTTATTCACTCTTCTAAAGTTAATAAAGTAATTAATAAAATAGAAAAGTGTATAAATACAATAAATCTAATCTGACAGAAAGCGCTGGTAAAGCCGGCCCACTGACCGACTAAGTCCCTTAAAGCCATGTCTCAGCTCTTGTCTGCGGAAACACCTACTTAGTGTCGGACACTGGCTTTCTCGAACTTAATTACCCCTTAAGTCCGCTAGACTCGACTTATTATTGAAGGCATCGTTGTAAGTAGCCATTGTTATTTTCGTTTTAACAAGATGAACGAGTTGATGAAAGCCTCGTTAAAAGATGTGAGCACTGAGCTGAACTAGCACACTAATGGTTCCGTATCAAAAAAGCAAAGGTATTCATATGAGTCATTAAAAAAAATTCAGCAAACGTTTTTGGGATTTCCCTTTATTATTTTTTTAACTATCACTGTAAAACACAAAAAGATTTTTCAGTCATTTTTTCTGACTGACATAATTTATGCGAGTTGGTACTAAAATTCATTTAGAATATTAAGGCACATAAATACAAAATATACAAATATCTTTATTCAGCTATTATACATGGTATCATACAGTAACTGTTCGGTAGCATCTGCAATAGTCGAAGGACTGTGACGCAGCTACTATCGTCCACCTCGTTCTTTTTCGTGAATAATACAGTTAATATAACGAAATAACATAAAAATACTGTTGAAAAATATTTAAACTAAAGATTTTATAAAATAAGGTTAGTTGTGTATAATATTAATTATAAGTATGTGTGTTTGTGTGTGTGATGTATCTATGTGTGTGTTGTGTATAAATGTGTGTTTATGTGTGCATGTGCCAATGTGTTTATGAGTAAAAATATGATAATAGCTTCAATAACTTATAGTTTGTAAAATTTATATTAAAAATTTCTGAGTCCCAGTAGGCAAAAGATTCTCAAAACAATTTATGGAAGACTTTTTTCTAAACTCAGACAGTAATTGAATTTGCAATCTTAGTATGAGCTACTCAGTTTTTTATTCATACCTTGATTTTTTTTAAATTAGTGTCAATTACTTTGTACGTCCGCTCCAGAATGTTTTTCTTATATTAAGGATCATGGTTACGAAGTAACATAACATAACATGACCGTGATCAAAACGTTTATGTGTTGTCTGGTATCACCTGCTTTTAAAACTTCTTTGAGCTAGCGAGATCAATTCAGAGGTCAACCTATGCCTGTCTGAGAGTTTCAGTATACCTACGTGTACAAAATTTGAATTGAAGTGTGAATCCGGACAAATAAACAAACTCATTTCCAACTTATCTATAAACTAGCGGCCCACCCCGGCTTCGCAAGGTTATGAAACATACATATAAACCTTTTCAATCACTTTATGTATTAAAAAAAACCGCATTAAAATCCGATGCGTGGTTTTCAATATTTAAGGATACAAATGGGCATAGGGATATAGGGAAAGAGGAAGCGACTTTGTTTTATACTATGTAGTGATAAGACTTCATATCATATTTTACGGAACCCTAAAAACATTCATATTTCACGCATGTCAGCCGGCCGGCTCTTTCACTGTGAAATGAAATATGAATATGGAAGACGCGTCGTTCTCCATGTGTGGTTGATGGGGATAGAAAAAGGTGGTAACTGTAAAACAGTCAACGAACGAGTGACACTGACAATGAGAGGGCACTCCGTTTTTGGAGTCCGTCACGTATGCTGTGATACGTGGACAGTTTAAATGTATACGCAATGCGACTTTCCAATGCTACATGCAGTATTCAAACTAAATTTCATATTATGAGAGAACAGGTTGTTATATTTTATTTATCGCTTTTGCGGTCTAGCGGTCCAAGCGTCGGATTTGATTTCATGAGTTCTCGGGTTCGATCCCAGGGTCGGGCAACAAAAAAATTAGAAAATGTATATTTTCAATTTGAGTGACTAACCTTATTTTTTTTACTAAAATCACATTAAAAATATAGCCGAACAACGTCTGCCGGTTCAGCTAGTGTTAATTATATTGGTTTATACAATGGATGTATAGATAAATGCGAGTGAAGAATATTAATGTAACAAAGAAGTTCTCCACGTTGAAACTCGTAGCTTCATGAATTTGCATTTAACGGTACATTATACTCATACGTTAAAGTTATAGTTCGTTAAACATAAAAACTATGAATAACAGTTCAGTTATTACCACCGACACTGGTATATAACTATCGAGATTGATCTCATTTGAATCGACTCGACAAAATATTATAAAGCGAATGGTGAACACCGTTCTAACATAATCCTATTAATATTATAAATGCGAAAGTTTGTATGTATGGATGTATGGATGTTTGTTACTCTTTCACGCAAAAACTACAAAGCCGATTACCATGAAATTTAGTATGTAGGTAGCTGAAGACCCAGAATAACATATAGGCTACTTTTTATCCCGGAGTTCCCGCGGGATTGGGACTTACGCGGGTGAAACCGCGGGGCGCAGCTAGTATTTTTATAGTCTTGTAAATTTCATATAGAGATGTCCTTACATCTTCGACTAGTCGTGGGTGCCCTGGTTGTGCCTCTGCGTACCTTTTCGAGTATATGGGCGTACAGACAGACAGTCAGTTTCCACTCACATAGAGATATTACGGAGCTTCGACTCCGATTGCGATAAGTCGAAACTACCAATTGGTTTCTCACGTTCGGTTTCGGATACGGCTCCGACTTTTTCGGCTTGAGGATATTAATCGTAAGTCGAAGTATCATTAAAAGCAAAAGTCTTTATCAACGTTAGACATGACTTTTTTGGTCTGACTAATACTCGTATACTTAGTTTGAAATCAATCAACTTGACATAATTCTGTAACTCTAATTGGAAACATGTAATTGTTTTCATTATCTCTGTAATATTCTAATCAGAATTACAAAAAATTGAGTAGTATTAATTGACAAATAACAATTTGCTCTTAAATAAAACATACCTATCTCTTTAGTCGCTTCTGACTCTGCCTTCGGCTCCGATAAATCAAATTTAAAAACTCCGACTTCGGTTCCGATAAAATTACCGCCGTTACGTCCCTATTATCATACTATCGAAGAGTTATGACAGCGTCATTTGCTTTTAATGCTTTCATATCTAAAAACATCTCGGTGGAGGTCAATACAAAAAAAGTATCTTCACGTCCATATCCCCGAAGCGGTAGGCAGATGCACAACCAGGGCACCCACGACTAGCCGAAGACACTAAGTCCCACAATGTGATAGGTGGCAAGCTTATTGCCAACCGGGCACATATCCAATCCCAAGCAAGGTTTTTTTTAAAAAAAATTGGAAAAACCTAATTTTCTTTTTGTTGCCCCATCCGTGATTCGAACCCGGGACCTCAGGCAGTGAAGTCCAACAAATGAACCTTTAGACCAGACAGGCCAATGCAAAAAGAAATGAAATAAGTTTAGAGTCGAATTAATATATTCATACTTTGGCTAATAATTTCACATTTAACAAAAAAATCTCTGTTACAGGTAATTGACGTTCTTAACTCCGGAGGCTGTATTTTCGATTACGTCACAAAGGTAATATTGACAGGTCGGCTTAAAGACGAACGTTCAAACAGATTGAATAAAGAAAAAGTGATGCCTCTCACTTTCTTCGAATTACATCTCAAATTCGTAGCTCTGTGTACGTAATGTGAAAGTGAATATTCGACAAGCAATTTTCACCTAACAATTATTACCTATTATTACACCTGTTTCTGTATATGGTATTTAAGTTTTCACTTTAAATTGCTTAAATCAAGGAATATTACTATTAATTAAGAGTGTTATTGCTTTTTCTATTATTATTTTATAAAGTAAAATAATAAAAAATAACATTCCGACTTATAATCATTTACATGAGAAATTGTCCAAGTGTCTTGTTCCAAAATTATTGTGATTTTATATTAAATGCATAAAAATCATAAGAGATTAAACACTGAAAAATAAATAAGTGATATACAATTATGCAGATTTTGATGTAAATGTATCAACCTTTTTTTATTTGTGACTTAGAACATAAGTTAGGTAACGTATTGTATATTATTTTATTTTGAACAAGCCCGCCACTGCTTTGCACGGGTATAAAATATACATTTATACCCTCTTCAATCACTTTCTCTATTAAAAAAACACATCAAAATTCGTTGCGTAGTTTTAAAGATTTAAGGACAGGGACATAGGAACAGAGGAAGCGATTTTGTTTTATAGTATGTAGTGACTATTTTAATGTCATACGTCCAGCTTCAAACTCAACTTTTCATCAATGGGATCGCTAATGATAAAATATAAATATATTTTTGTAGGTTTCAAAGGATGCATTAATATACGTCGCCAGGGTCCAATTAAGCGGTTTATCTAAACATATTTTGTAACATAATATTATGAAACTAAAAGCATAAAAACGTCAGTATAGCTTAAAAATGCACCCTGTTTTTGCCTATTATTTTTTACTATTATTTGTCATGAAAAAAAATATATCTTCACGCCCATATCCTAGAAGAGCTAGGCAGAGGCACAACCAAGGCATCCACGACTAGCCGAAGATACTAAGTCCCATAGCGGGATAGGTGGCAAGCCTATCGCCAACCGGGGACGTTTCCAATCCCGACCAACATTTTTTTGATGGCCGACCCAGGATTTGAACTCGAGGCCTCATGCAGTCAAGTCCAACACCCGGACCGCTCGACCACAGAGGCGATATTATTGGTCATGAATTCTGGAATATTTCTCATGACATTACACAACGACTAAACACACCTCTACTGATGGTAAGAGACTACTGTAACCATCAGAAAATCCGTTTACAGAACTAATATTTAAATTATGCGCTTCGGCTTTACACTTTATACTCTTTTTACACTTTATACTTTTATCCTTAATTATTATTGACCTAATCTAAATTTAAGCGAAATGATTAATTATATAATAACAATCTTTAAAATACATTCGGTTTTCCGAAGCTTGAGGAAAATAACCGAAGCGCATGATTTAAGTAGTACTACTGTACTTGTTTTTCTTAAAATATCGTTGTGAATCAGATGTTTAATTCTTGTTGAATTTTAACAAACAAACGAGGATCTGTTTTGTCATCATAGAAGTCTCCTAACACAATTACATTATAAGCGAGCACGCTCTCTCTCAACATAAGCTCAAAGAACAAACTTATCTCTCACCTGAAAGTTGAGTGTAAATGGCTTATTAGCCTTGTGTAAAGCACATTGACATTAGTAACGCTCTTAATTCCAGCAAAACTTCTTAATTTAACTTAGGAAAGTTTTCTAAAATACTAGCGATACTATTATTTTACCTACCTTCAAAGAAACTACCTAAGAAAGGCTAACTAAAGTTTTGAAACTTTGATGTATGCTCTGCTAAAAGCAAATAAACGTGATTGGTTGATATTTATATTATCGAAAACTAGCGGTAAGTGTCTAGTTATCCTTAGGTGCACTATATTTTACCGCTTATTGAAATTGACAGTAAAACGTATACGAATGATTATTACTTTGGATTTCTCTCGCTAGAAATACTATCTGCACAACGTAATATTATAAAATCGAGTATGAGCACTGTAACATTATTAAAAAAATAGTTGCATTATATTCCGAAAATTCATAAATCTTTGAAAGTTGTCAAAAGAATATTTCAAATCATCACAATTTTAATGAAATGAAATGAAAATTATTTATTTGCGGAATATGTGTGTTAAAAAGTTATTTAAAAGATATTTAAGAATACAACATATTCTACCACAGTGTGGTGTGCAAATATTTAGTTAAATTTATGAAGCTACATATTTCTATAAAAAAATGTGCATTGAAATCGCAGAACTTATTTACGTTTTAAAAAAAAAACATTTTAATTATTTACGAACATAAGTTTTATAATTTATTATACCTACATGAATTTAAAGGTAGATTAATTTTAGTCCTATCTACCGTACACTACCACCGTTTCCAAACCTAGCCAATCGGGTGAAGAAACGGCGAAACAAACTCCCCGGCAACCATGATTTTGTTACTTAAACAAACATGTTTGTTTAGTATACAATTATGTTACAGAACTAAATATTATTTTTTTAAATTTCTAGTTAACTTTATACAGATGTTCATATTTTTCATAATTCTCAATTTCCTAAAAACATTTTGTAAAACAAAATCAAAAACTGTACTCTGTCTCCTAAAACTTTTTGATTAATGAAAGCTTTTTTTTATTTATTCTAAAATAATTTCTTAATGTGTGTTAATATTCACCCCTGTATTGTTTGTATTGATGATGGTTTTTAATAATTTAATTAAGTATTAAGATAAATACGCACAAATTAAATCATCCCTTTATTATATTTATAAGAACGGTAGAAGATGCAGCATGGCTAATCAGTCTTAACCTGTCATAAAGCACAAATTGATAAAAAAAAACGTTTTTTCCGCTTTTTTGTTTCTTGGAGATTTGAAAGTCGGAAGATTTACGGAACTAACCGCTAAAATATGATAATCCGTTAAAACGTTGAAAGGACAACGAAGCTGTAACACTTAGTTTTATGAGAGACGCATGTACCCACTGACTTTATACTAGCTAGAATGAAACAAGATAATAGAATTATGTAAAACAATCCTCAATGTTAATACGCGTCAACGGTATTCACCAGTAAACATACCGAAATTTCGCTTAATATACGCATACATTGCCGTTTAAATGTTCTACAAATATTTGCACCGAACGGTGAATAGCATTCCAGCGAACCGAAACACGGCTGGGATTTTATTTGTCAATCAAATTAATATTCAGGGCAACTTCATCGACAATCCCGCTTTACATGTCCTTGTTTAACAGGCTATGAAATCGTTGACCTTAATCTTTAGATAGGTAATCCTTTTGTTATTTGCTATATACGTACTTACATACCTTTTGTTATTTGCTATATACGTAATTACATGATAATATAAATGAAGTAGTTTGTATTTCTAAATTAATTTATGTAATGTTTTTTTTGTCATGGCTTGCATTTGAATTACATTTGCCAATTATTATTCAATGTTAGACACAGATGTGTCATAGTTAGAGCAACTAATTATTGCAAACTTAGGGTGAATCTGATGTCAAACCATTGTCTTGTAAATAGGGTGGTGAATAAAAAATAAAAAGGTTGAACTTCGTGTAAATTATGAGTAAAATTAATTAACTTATGTGGCAATTAATTCAATTTTGTTTAGTTCAAGTGCATAAGTGAAATATTTATGAAGAATATTTTTTCCCGGTGTTGGTCCGGGCTCCTTTGTAGAATAGACCATCTGCCTTCCTTTGCCAGGCAGCTCGTAAGAGGCGAGCATAGGCTTCCCGTCACTAACACCGTGACATCTGACTAGGTGGTCGAGTTTCGCAGCGACTCGCCCGGATTGGTACCACCGCCTTACCTATTCCTGCCGCCATAACGTCATGACGTGTTCCGGTTCGGAGGGTAAGGTAGCCGGTAAACTTACTTTTGCTCGAGGCCTAACATCCCGGTCTCTGGTTGGCAACGCACCATTACCACCTTTGGTGTCTTTAGGCGGCGGGAATTTCTTACCATCAGGAAATCCGTCTGCTTGTTTGCCTTCCAATGTCATAAAAAAAAAGAAATTAATATATCGTGTCTTTCTTTGTTGCCTCCAAATCTCACTAATTGATCTTGAGTAATGACGCCAGCGCGTTACTCAAGACATTGACATGACTTTCACTTATGACCTATGACTTACGATTTATGACCTAAAATGACTTGTGACTGTTAAAAACGTAATTGCATAGTAATAAAATTTTAATTATTCCTTATTAAAAAAGTAGATATGGGGCTCCCATAATCTGATAGGTGGCAAGCCTATCGTCAACCGGGCGCATATCCAATCCAAATTCAAGTGTACATAGCGTGTATTAACTCGACATTTTTTGACATAACTCACTATAACGATTTATGGCTATTTTAAAATAGCATAAAGACATAAAATATAAAAATAACCAACAAGAAATTAATAAATATTTATAAGAACGATAGAAGAGGCAGCATGGCTAAGCAGTCTTAACCTGTCATAAAGCACAAACTGATAAAAAATGCTTTTTCCCGCTTTTTTGTTTCTTGGAGATTTGCGAGTAGGAAGATTTACGGAACCTACCGGTAAAATATGATAATCCGCTAAAACGTTAAAAGGACTACAAAGCTGTAAGGTTTACGTAAAGAAATAAGTTAGCGTAAGTTATTTAATATGATTCTGTTACTCCTAATATTTAATAACTCCAATATTTTAACTTAGCATCTAGATAGAGTATTCAATACTGCTATATATGCATCTTCATTATTCACAAATTTTTACTGTGAAATAACAAATAATAGGATACATCGTCGAGTCCAAGGTACATACTATGCAAGCGTCACAACATTTACATAGACCACCTGGCTGACATGTAAACTAGTCGACTATTTCTACTAATAATCAACTAGTCCTAGAAAAACATTAGCTGATGTAGACTTGTCGAAGACCCCATCCCTAATACTGACGCTGTGATCGAGACTTTATGTTAAAGTAATTAGGCTTAGGAATTCCACTGGTTTTGGCGGAACTAGAAACGTTCTCTAATTAACATATCTGCGTATTGATAAAAAGAGATAAATGAAATATACGCAACTCGTTAAAACCACAGTTAGTATATGGTTAAAACCACAGTAGTTAGTTAATGTTTTCTAATAAATAAATATGCAAAAGTTAAACTTATCGAGTCGTAGTTTAGGCAATCTCTACAAAATGATACAGGTATTAAGTTACCTATAGATACCAGCAATCTTTATTCAGCGAATGTAAAAGTAGTCGACATAAATAACAAAATAATTTTGATGCCCGTTCCTTCACTAAAAGAAACAAAACCTTAAATTTATGTTATAGCGTAGGGATGTGAAGACCACATCGATCGCTTCTATTCCATATTTCAGTCTAACCGGAGCTCGTTTCTTCTCGTTTCGTGGAGCTCTTTTTATCAAATTAAAAAAAAATCAAAAAAGTTAAATGCTGCTTTGGTGGTTGTTTAATTATTGCCAGATTTTAATATTTAGTCTTAAATAATATTAAAGCTCTTTTTTTGCTTAGTTTAGGTATACGTAATCAACAATCATCATCACAGATCATCAATAAAACAACGAAATTGTAATAATATTGTAATAATTAAATATTTTGTAAAGTTGTCCAAAAAATAAATTTGACTTTACATTTGACACAAACACAAATCGAATATATTAATTAAAACAAAAGAAATTACAAATTTTAAGAAAGTTTTGATTAATTGTAGAAAGTTTAGATTAAAACGCATGTCTTGCGAAACCTCAGATTTTATTTAGTAAATTTCTTAACAAAGCGTCAGTAATTGCCATTTTAAATTTAAGGCCTACGATTTACGCACATGCTTAGGACAATGTACTTATTATTTATTTCATCTTCAGAGTAGTTTTAAACTACTCTAGGCAAAACATTAGCGAAACAGCGGTAATGTTTATTTTATTTTATTATTCCGTCTATCCGTCACCTCCGATTATTCCATAACGAGTGGTATTACATCACTACATAGCATAAAACAAAGTCGCTTTCTCTGTTAACAAAGTCATGTCTCTTTATATGGTTAAATCTTAAAAACTACAGAACGGATTTTGATGCGGTTTTTATAATAGATAAAGTGATCAAATAGAAAGGTTTATATGTATATTTCTTAATCGTGTGATGCTGGAGAGGGCCGCTAGTTAAAGATATTACAGACAAATCCTTAGGGATTCAAAGGGATTTTACTTATTTGTTTGCCATTCACATGTCACCTCAAAACTTCAAAACTATTTGTAATGAATTTGTATTTAAAAATAGGTTATTTTAAAAGACCCGTCGTATGTTTTATGTCGTATGTCGAATAGAACCGCAGTGGTAAGCATGGTACTTTTATATTCTTCTTCTTCTAAAACAGGAATTACTTAATTCACTTTTAAATTTTTATTTAATTTTTATTCTAATTTATCAACCAACAATGACTATTTTTATAGTTGTTTAAAAGTAAACACTTTCCGGTTAATCCTAACTAGCCTTTAACCACTATCCTTGTTTCCTTAATACTTTATTGTCTTTGTTATGTTTATTAAGTTTTTTGTAGTTTCACACCACTTAAGATATTGTTTACCAGACGAGGTAAAACGTACCCTAAAGCTCTA
Organism: Calephelis nemesis; assembly: GCA_002245505.1. Classification (NCBI taxonomy): domain Eukaryota; kingdom Metazoa; phylum Arthropoda; class Insecta; order Lepidoptera; family Riodinidae; genus Calephelis; species Calephelis nemesis. The sequence goes on from NJDD01002362.1 coordinate 59,409, forward strand.
GCATCCTTACAATTTCCTAGTCTAAGCTCAACACCGCTTTCGAGCTAAAAGCAGTATTTGCATAGTTTGCATTGTTGGCACACACATTAACTACTTACGTCTTCCCATGAACTAAACATATGCCAGGGCGCTGTACCTTCTATACATTAATATATAACATATTTAAATTCAAATTCAGTGATATAAAAATACCACTAAAATTTATTTTTTGACAATGTTTGTCTGTCTTTTTGTTTATTTCGGCTAATATCTGAAGCGGATGTAACAATGTTGACGAGACTTTTACATTAATGTTGCAGATGTAATAAGAAACTGCTGCTTTTTTTTTTAATAAAAGAGAACAAAACAACAATATTGAATTTATCAGTGAAATGGGCTCAAGATTTCGGTCAGAAATCCTAAGAATTTTTTCATTACCCTCGTCGAAGTTTACTTGCATAGCTCGAATGTTTGCTTTACAAAAAAAAGATTGTAATATTCTTTTTTAATAGTATATTCATTTAAAATATTTTTTCCTCTTCCGGGAAAAGCTTCTGAGCCTCTACTTAATTTTAGTACCTTTTAAGCCTTTAAGTATTGTCATGTATTTATTGTTGTTGGTAGTTTATCTTACTTAAATTTTTAAAACCCACGTCAACTAAAGTCACTAAATAATCTTAAGCTTCTTTTGTACATAAGCTTATAAGTATCCCTGCTTTCCAAACAGGAAAATGGCTATTTAAAGGTCGGAAAAAAGATTTATTAAATTTAATTTTAGAAATTTGCTTTTTATACAAACCATTTTAAATTATTGAATTTAGTAAAATAAATAGCTATTTTTATAGACAAATGTCTGTAAATCAAGAATAAATAAAAGTATAAGTTCTTTTAGGTCTAGGTCACTTTAAATCAGGTATGTTATTTTTTAACTAGTACTAAAATTACAATGGACGGTGTATTTTATTCAGTACATTTTTTTTATTGGCAAGTGTCTATAAATTCATCTTTCATTTTCCACATGATGGTGGGGATTCTATTGTCCACAAAAAACACCTTTTTTTAGGTGCATGCTTTCTTTTTCAAATAAAACATTAAGAAAGGAAGTGGAAGTTTTAGATGTATCAGATTAGTCTGGACATGTCAAATTTTGAGGTTTTTAATTTACGTTTTCTGCGAAGTACGTTAGTCTTTATACGAAATGAAGACTAATCTGACAGCACTAAAAGTGTTTTCTCTCTTTGTATTACTTTCATTGAAAGATAACGATAACTAAAATTATTTTAGTGAATGCGCAACAAAATTACCGCCATTATTATTGTGCGGTGCAACTGTATACAAATTAGTTTTACATGCAGTAATGAATCTATTTGGTTACGAATACCAAATGTTTGCACAATACCGACATGAAACAATCCACCAAAGTGGACTGAAATTAAATTCGGTGGCCGACTATCATAAACTGTTGGGTCGGGGTAATACTATACAGAATAAACAATATAATGAAATGATTAAATACTATAGAGGTACTCGTACATTAAATTCTCTTAAAGAATAATAATTGTCATAAGTTACAGGAACGCTTTTATTCTCTTATCAATAAACACAGAGTAAAGTAGTCCATGCTTATTAATAAGACGGTTAATATTAAAAAATCAGTTTTTGTATGACATACAAATTATCAAATTAATAAGTTTGTTCTATATTTGAAGAACATAACTTCAACATAATATGTTAGCAATAATTCATCACAATTAGTTAAGTTCGAGCGGAGACATCTTCAATCTGGAAAATCGCAGGCTGTTTTTGTTGACACTTAAGTATTTTTTATATACTGAAAATATAAGTAGTATCTTCACGTTTTTATCTCGAAAGGGTTAGGCAGCGATGTGCCGCTAGTTATAACCAACGCACCCACGCTAAGTCGAAGGTCTAATTAGATCCATAGTTTGAGAGGAAGTATTTCGCCAATTGAAAAAGAAATAAAATGTTTTCACACATTTTGGATGTCTGTATTTCATTTTGACTAAAGATATAATAAGATAAGATATAAAAAAAGTATCTTCACGCCCATAGCCCCGAAGCGGTAAGCAGAGGTACAAACAGGGCAAGCATAGCTAGCTGAAGACACTAAGTCCCACAATGGCAGATGGCAAGGCCAACCGTGTACACATTTGGGAAAAACAAATCTTTTTATTGCCCGACTTGGGTATCGAACCCGGAACCTCATGCAGTCAAATCCAACACCTGGATCGCTAGACCACTGAGGCGATATTAACAAAAAGTTTGAAATATTCCTATAAACAATTTTGTTCATTACTTGACTCCAAAAAACATTCTGAATTTCTTTTTTTTTTGAAATTGTGGTTATATTTAACAATTTAACAATTATTCCTGCTTTAACACACGCTTTAAATAATATTTAACTAAATGCGATCTTATAATAATAATACAACATTACAAAAGAGTACGGTAGAGTCAACCCCAGTACCAGATACTAACTTTTGTGTGATCTTTTTGTAGAACAACGTTTCTTTTATCAGAGATTTTTACAAAAACTTTTTAATGAGATTTTTACAAAAACTTTTTAATGAGATTTTTACAAAAACCGTTACCTTATGGGCAACGCCATGATGTGTAAATTAATCTTAAATGTTAACAATCTTATTACGTGTTTCACGGTTGTTAGACCGTTACAAATATTTTGTGATTGTCTAAAGTTGATTGTGACTCTTAATTATTAAGCTTGTGTAATCATTTATGCAATCTTTAGTTACTAAATTATTGTTAATTGAATAATTTTGAATTAAAGCCTTGGGGCTTACAATTAAAAAGGCAATGCTAAACCTTTGCAAGTTTTTAGCAAGTTTACTATATTCCAATTTATTTATAACTATTGGCTTTAGTCACTTTATCTATTAAAAAAACCGCATCAAAATCCGTTGTGTAGTTTTAAAGATTTAAGCATACAAAGGGACAGAGGAAGCGACTTTGTTTTATACTATGTAGTAATGTATATATTATATCGCGTTTGTGACCTTTTACTTCGGTGTTGGCGTTGACTATATAAAAAAACAACTCAAAACGTGTGTAAATTCTCTAATATTTTCATTGTCAGGGAATAAATGCCTGTTGGCGATGGGTTTTGCAATAGATATCCATCGTGGACTAACTGCTGTGGGCTAATAGTTTTTTGTTTGGAATTGGAGGCAAACGAGCAAGCAGTTTATCTTATGGGAAGTGATCTTCGCCACACAATGACAGCTGTAAAACAAGAGGTCTCAAATTTGCGTTGCCGTCCGTTTTGAAATATTTAGGATAATTTCTTGAAGGTCATCTAGTCAAGATATTTCTGAAACACTGCCATTGGAAATTGTTTCCACAATGGTGTGGTGCCCCAGTTTACCTGGGCCTATCTTGTTGGGCATATTAGGGTGACAATACTATAAATTCATCAATTATTTTGATATTGCATGTCATTTATATTTATCCAAAGCTTTTTGGCATAGCATACTCATTGATTACAATATATAAGAGTTATTTCTTGATTGTTAAAAAGACATGTCGTTGTAGACTTAAAACAAGTTATAGCGGTGTTTTGCCCTCCTATCTCTGGGATGTAAAGACGAAATATTTTAACAATGTTTTAATTTTAATCTAATAAACCTCAGCCTAATGATTTGACTACAGCTGGCCTAGACATGTGTGGAAATATCATATTTCTGCTATTTAAAAGCGTGGGAGAGGTAGCTAATTTCAAAACATCCATTCTTTTTGTAAGCAATTAAATACAAGGAGGTCAGTTTGATGTAATTTTCCCAACGCGATAATGGCCAATTTAGTACGGTTCGCCCTAATTTGTCAACATACCTTAATTTTTTAATGTAACATTCATTTTAAAACATGTCATCATTATTCACTATAGGTAACTCATATTAAAAGATATTGAGTATTTGAACGAAAGCTTGAGTAACTTGCCAGGAACAATTTATTACTACCACCAAGATATATGTAGAAAAGCTACAAATTAATACGTGATGCCAAAATTTTAGACCCCTTTTTTCGAAAATTGCGCGGACGCAGGATCATAAAATTTGGCACACTTATAGTTTATGTGTAGGAGAAGTGCAGAACGCTAATATTTTTCAATAATAATGCTTATAAAATACATTAAATCAATAAATAAAACATTACCTGCGGGTTTGGGACTTACGCGGGTGAAGCCGCGGGGCGCAGCTAGTACAAAATAAAAAGCTTACCGGTTTCACTTAATACAACATCTTCATATGTACGAGTTATGATAGTCTTAAGGATGCGGTAACACTAAGTAATATATAAGAGAAAAAATAAAAGTGTTATATGCTATTAATGTTTACGGTAAAGTTGTTCAAATTTAATTTAGGTAATGTTAATTTTAAAAATCGATGTTGTATGGATACAAATTATTTTATAATAACACTTAAATAAAAAAAATAAAAAATCTATTCACGTAATATAGCTAAGAACTATCGCAGTCACATCAGCTTTCTAAGAAAATTGCATCAAAATAAGTCCATCATTTCAAAAGTTATGATGCCATAGCAGACACACAGATGCACAAACACAAAGAGGACCTGTTCCTTTTGAATATGTGGTGTTAACCTAGCTAGGGCTCAACCAAAAGAAAGGGATATGATTTAAGCATTCTGTATGTACTATTTATATTTATATGTATCTCATTGTAATGGCGGTACAAAGTAATTGTTTCGATGAAAACGAATTGACTAAATATTGAAAATTTGAAATTTGAATAAATTTAATACTATGAAACGGGTGACATATAATCTAGTCGGATACATAAACATCTTGGCGACAAGACCTTAATCAATTACGTATTAGTAAGGATTATAATTACTAACTAAATGGAGACGCCACGTTCATAGCAAACCATCAGTTAATTATTTTAATTAAATAGTGCATTGCCAGTTACTAGATTAACTGGAGTAGTTTAACTGTGCAACTAAACCATTAATTATGGCGTGTTTCATCAGATGACTATTTCATATTAAGCTGAAGTTACTGGTAACCAAAACTGATAAAAAATACTGATTACATGTCAGCTGCCTAAATCATGTCCAGATTATTTTTGAGATATACATTATATAGTCAATTAAAATCAGTTTCAAATAAAGGCGTAAATGTATAAGCAACCCATTTGTAGAATAGACCATCTGCCTTTCTGCCAGGTAGATCGTAAAAGGCGAGTATAGGCTTAGCGTCACTAATGCCTTGACATCCTACAAGGTGGTAAACTTTTAAGGTAAACTTACTTTTGCTCGTAGTCTAATATCGCGGTCTCAGGTTGGCAACGCACCATTATCACTTTATTGTCTCTAGGTGGCTCGAATTTTTTACCATCAGGAAATTAGTCTGCTTGTTTGCTTTCCACTAAAAACTCTTTTTCGCGAAAAAGCGATCCCCATAGAAAAACAGACTAATATCTGTATATACTCTAAATGACTCTCAGGAGATCCAATAGTGATAAATAATACATTTAAAAGATTTGCATTTGCATTTGTTGATCTAAATTAAGAAAAAAGGTTACTTTGTTTCGTTTTAACTCTACCATCAATAAATTAATTATTTTTGTTCATATTTTAAGGTGAAGAAACACTTGTACTGTTTTACGTATAAGTGATACGAAAAACAGTACAAGTGTTTCTTCATTTTAAAATATGAATATTTGGAAGTTTTAAAAACCGCCGTCGATGGAAAAGATCAAATTATTTTGTGTTCAATTTGCGCCACTTTTATTTTTCAACTGCACAATAGTAAGAATTATTTAATTGCGAAAGGTAGCAAATTAAAAACCTTTTCTTTCTCTTCATATCTTGTAGATCACGAAAATAGTGTGTTTAAATGCGCCATGAGTGAGCATGGAACATAATAGCATTAATTTCTCAAGAATCGTGAGAAGAGGCCACGAGGGCACGTAAGCACATAACGAATGAACAGGAAGATCTGACCTTAAAGCTTGATTTTTTTCTCAATCTCGTAATATCTTGCACAATATCCGTCTCGAGTAAATGAGACTAATGATTTGTGAATTTTAAATTCCAATCAAATTACGAATTCAGATCAAATTATGAATACAACATTAATGGTTGTTCCTTATTTATATTTTATGCTCGATTTACTTTTTTGTTTTATAATTTCTCGTTTTAATAAAACTTTGATATATGTTGTGTAGATATTTGAACGTGCTTTTAATTAATGAAAATTAGTATTTATTTTTCCCAGAACATAATACGTTTGCGAAGCTGAAAATGACTTTAGTAATGATAACATATTGTAAGAAGTTTTTAAATGAGTTTATATTCATTCTCTAAGACAATATATTAAAATGTTAACTAGATCTTAATGTATTAATTATGTACTTAAATAGAAAAATCCTAACATCAAAGTTTCAAAAAAACAAATGTAATTGTAAATGTAAAGTATGAAATACAATAATCGTATATCATGTTTTTTTGTTATCAGATTAAATCTCAAATACTCTTACATAAAACACTAAAGTCATATATTTCATATTATAATAGTGTTAGATCATGTTTATTGTTATCATATTAAGACAAAAATTCTCTTCATCTACAAAAAAAATTACGGTAATTTACATGTTACGCTCATTTTTTAACAAAATTTATTTGTTATGATTTTTCTATTGAAAAATACATGGAAAATCATAACCACTGCTCACTGACGTCTGATACAATAAAAATTAGTTGCCAAAGAGATGAGAGTTTAGTAACTCTCCTCCTAAAAATTCCTATTTCTAAGCTCCTCGAAAAATGTGTTCTAAAATGTTCACTTTTCGTATAAGGAAACAAATTTCGAGAAATAATTATGTTTACTTTTTTCATATAACATGACAAAACGTTATTGTCTAGTATCGAATTTTACTTAAGAGTTAAAACTTTAGAGTTGTTTACTAGTTTTTTGTGGTAAGAAATTTAAATATTTATGTATGTAAAAAGTAAAAAAATTACATATATAAATTGTAATTGTTCTTGAAACATCCCAATTATTACATTAAAGAACCCATACAGCTCTATGTATCGATTTTAAGACAATGTAACAAGACAAATGCTTCAAAAGCTTTTTTACGATCCGCATTCATATAATTAAAAAAAAGGTAGTTATATTATAACCTTAACATAAAAACAAAACATCTTCAATGTATTGAAAAAACTTAAGTAATACTAGCGGCCCGCCCCCGGCTTCGCACGGTTATGAAATGTACATATAAACTTTTCTCTTCAATTACTTTATCTATTAAAAAAACCGCATCAAAATCCGTTGCGAAGTTTTAAAGATATAAGCATACATAGGGACATAGGGACAGAGAAAGCGACTTTGTATTATACTATGTAGTGATTAGATCGCGAAGGCTGTTACAAGAAGATTTGTGTATTCAAACTAAATTTGCATATAAAATGCAAGTAACAAGATGAATATTTACTCAAACCCCGTATCCCTAATGCGATAATTGAGTTTCTCGCCTCCCTTTCACTAAATAATTTGATATGAATGTTCGTCTTATTCATCGTTAAGGTACTACAAACATTCTGTAATGATTCAAATTTGTTTTAATGTATACATTATGGGTAGTCATTTTCTTATCTTTCTTAGATTCTTTTGGTGCCAGTTAGTTTTTAAGATATGTAATTAGAAATAATAATTTTATTATGCACTCTTTTTACCAAAATAAGATAAAAATCGGGTGCAAAACAATGGAAATAAAATGACATGAACAGTTATTCTTAAGGATTATAGTATTTCTTGAAATTGCAGTATGTTTTAATTAAGAAAAAAACATAATTGGAATAGTTTGCATAAACTGTTGAAAAAAACGAATTCGAAAGTATAAAATCAAGTTGATTATTTTAAAAAATATCATGTTTTATATAATACATGTTTCATTGATAAGTTGCTTAATTTAAAATTAGTGTCAGATAATAATAAAGCGCAGTAAAACAATGACAGTCTCCAACTATTCCGTTGGGTACCACGTCGCTATTTTTTCAAAAGATAACAAATGGTTCGGAATTGTTTTGAAACTGTTTTTGAAATTGTTTTCCCCGTGTTATTCCGTTCTCCTTTGCAGAATAGACCATCTGCTTACCTGCCAGGCAGCTCGTAAAAGGCGAGCACAGGCTTACCGTCACTAACACCGTGACTTCTGACTAGGTGGTAGAGTTTCGCAGCGACTTACCCGGATTGGTACCACCGCCTTACTTATTCCTGTCGCCATAGCGTCATAACTTGTTTCGGTTTGAAGGGTAAGGTAGCCGGTTAACTTACTTTTGCTCGAGGCTTAACATCCCGGCCTTAGGTTGGCAACGCACTATTTCCACCTTTGGTGTCCCTAGGTGGCGTGAATTTCTTTCCATCAGGAAATCCGTCTGCTTGTTTGCCTTCCAATATCATAAAACAAATAAACAAAAAACAAACTTTACGCGTCATTAAGTTTAACTCAAAATTCACTAGTGGATCAGGATAAAATTAATATGACACTACCACGGAATTATGATCTTTCTAAATCAGAATCATCAAAATCGATTGGCTATTAACGTAGCAATCGTGTAACAAACATACAAAAAAATATTTAAAAAAAACCTACAGTCGAATTGAGAATCTTTTGGTTTACAAATATCACACGAATATCGCTCCAAATATCTTATATTGAAATGCCATGAATAATTCTATTTCAGTTTATTATCGTCTTAAATTTTAAACTAGAAAGCAGTTTTATCTAAATTATTAAAAAAAAATTCAAAGAATTAATGTAATGATTAGATAATATAGACTCATTTATGAGTTAGCAGATACAATGCATTATTTTAATATTTGTGGCCGTCTTAAAGCGAATCGTATTTTTCTTGGCATCTATATTTATAGAAATCAATCCTATTTTTTCGTGGTCATCGCATGAATTAGCGATTTTGCTTTCTTTACTGCTAATATTTACTACTAATTATCTTTTAAAGTGAAAACTTCTTTAGCAGCTTTGCGCACTTTTTTTGGAATGGGTAAAATCTTCTAAACTCACGTCAGGACATGTGACCTGAAACTTCGTAAGACGGCGCAGAGCGCTTGCGCGAATAATACGGCGCAGGGCGCTTGCGCGAATGTTCGTATTGTCATGTTTGTGTACGATAGCGCAATAAATGTATATTGTATTCTACCACATAAATGATAGTACTTTCATACTGATAATTAAAGCAATCCGTGCAAAATTATACCCTAACCATTCCAAAATATCAAAAATGCACAACGTTAATATTCAAGTTTTTACTTCTGCCAGCACTTCCAGTGTGCGACCCGTTTTTTTGGTATGTTGGTAGTCAGTAGAAGGTTCTTATGCAGAGAAAAACTGGGAAAATTGATACTTTAATCTAAACAAACTATTAGTAGCTATTTATGTGTAGGGATACGAAATTCGCTGATTCGGCTAGTAAACAATAATAATAAATATCTCTTAAAAATATTTATACAAGTTATAAAAATGATACCTGGGTAAATAAATTACATACTTAGAAAAAGTAAGTAGTATCATATACTTTATAAATATTAGATAGTTAACAATACTAAGAAATACAGTACTTATAAACAGAATCAAATTTGATAAACACCCAGACCTAGAATCATAGATCCTCAGGCTCCCGTCGAAAATCAAGCCCCAAATTCATCATTGAAATTTTTTGAATATCCCTTCAGTTATAATATATTAAAATACATATTCCTTGCTTTCCTTGGAAATTCATCATCAGATACATAGTTGATGGAAATGAGGCACGCGCTTTCAAACAATAAGATTTTTTGCAGTCGTCAGAAAGAAAGGAAAAGTCGATTAACATACATACAAAACATAGAAGTCGAACATATAATCTCCTTCTTTTTTAAAAGATGGTTAAAAAACATCGAAATTTATAGAAGTTATGAAATAATTTTCTTTTAAACAAAAGGTTTCGTAACTTAAAAGTACTTAGATTAGTATTTTCAATCTCCGTTTTTATAGTTTGGTTGTATAGGAAGTAAATCCTACATAAACAAATAACAACTAAAATCGATTCACAGTTATCGAAAATACTTATCAACAAATATATACCTCGTCCTTCCTCTTTTTTAAAATTGATTAAAAACAACGGATACCCATTTATTTAACGACGATGATTAATACTGGCTATTATTGATGATGTCAGTGGAAACAAACGTGACTAGCATGCGGATTTTATTGATCAAGGATGCACCATGCGATTATTCATTTAAAAATATTTTAAACTGTTTTTTATGTTGTTTTTTTTTATTAAAGAAGGCTAACAACTTTTAAAATTTCCTGTTGGTAAGAATATGGCATTATATCATTGTATATATGTCTATATGGAGCATAAAATTTGGCACACTTACAGTTTGTGTGTAGGAGAAGTGCAGAACGCTAATATGTTTCAAAATTAATGCTTATAAAGTACATTAAATCTATAAATAAAACATTACCCACACAACCAGGCATTTCATACACACAAACAAATATTGATGATAACGATAAAAGATCACAAATGGCGCACTAAAAAGTTTAGAAACAAAGTAGTTGGTCTTGATTAAAGAAGATGGCGTTCTTATAAAGATATTAAAATTTGTTATGGTCAGATCTCGACCACTAGTATGCTATAAATTATGATAAGCATTTATTGGTTCCAAACTAAACATGACATCGTAAATTTTGTATCTGTACTTTACTTGGTGTTAGAGTCTTGTGCACAACAACCTTAGAAGCAGTCCCGTATTTCCCGTATTTGAATTTTGAATTTCTTTTTTTTTAGGTTTTTTTTATATGTTTAGTATAAAAATAATCAAAATATCTTTCTTAACATCTTTCTTCTGTCTACAGCTACTAATATAGAAGTTAATTTTACATCTGGTAGGGTTAAACTCTACCATATAGTACTACAATTTAAATTATGCACTTTGGCATTATACTTTTTACTCTTTTTGCACTTTATACTTTTATTTTTACATTGGCTGACCGAATTAAGATTTAAGCGAAAGATTAATTATGTAATTATAACTCTATATATATATGAAATACATTCTGATTTCCGAAGCTTGACGAATATAACCGAAGCCGCATTATTTAAATAGTACTACTATACTTAATTGCAAAAAGAGTTCATTTTCATGATTGCGATATTCCTCATATTTATTTTGATTCGCCGTCACCAACCAAAACTCATAATTGTTTTTGGTAAAAATGGCAACACTTCCTCTTAACTGTCAGTAATACCGACAAGGAAATGCGGGTTTTCCCGTACATTACTGCATCCGTTTGATAATTTAAGTATTTAACGTGTTGTAATACGGGCACGAATATTTTACTTTAATCAAGGGATGTAAAAAGAGTTCCTCTTTGTGTAGTGTGATCTGAGGGAAAGTGGGATCAAAGAAACAAATGCCGCTCGAAGTAGTAGTATGAATGCATGTTTCTGATTTATTTATTCTGATTTTATGTTTATTAGAATCCTTTAAAAATAATACCAGATACAGTTATTTTTGGAAAAAGAAACAGTGATAGCATTACTTATATCATAATCGATTGGGGTTATAAAAATTTGAAATTTTGATGAATAGCATTCTTATATTATTGTAGTAGATGTAATAACATGATTTGTTTCAAAACCAACCTTTTGTTCTATACGCCTATTAATTAAGAATCTTGACCGCGGACCATATAATTAAAATTATACAAAAATAATGTTAATTTTAATTTAATAAAATTGTAGTTTACGTAATTATTCACGGGTACGTGTACGGGATGAATTGAGTTACTTAGGGATGTGATCATATTTGATATCTTATTTTAACCAATTTGTTTTTTTTTTACCACCAGAAAATGCTTGTTTTTTTTATGATATCGGAAGGCAAGCAAGTAGACGGATTTCCTGATGGTAAGAAATTCACACCGCCTACAGACAACAAAGGTAGTAATGGTGCGTTGCCAACTTGAGGTCAGGATGTTAGGTCTCGATCAAAAGTAAGTTTACCGGCTACCTTACCCTCCGCACCGGAACACAACACGTCATGACGTTATGGCGGCAGGAATAGGTAAGGCGGTGGTACCAATCCGGGCGAGTCGCTGCGAAACTCTACCACCTAGACAGATGTCATGGTGTTAGTGATGATAAGCCTATGCTCGCCTTTTACGAGCTGCCTGGCAAGAAAGGCAGATGGTCTATTCTGCGAAGGAGCCCGGACCAACACGGGGAAAATCTAATAAAATAGTAAATTTTTATTTCCTACATTGGCTAATCAATACGGAAACTGTATCTATTTTCACTGGCCAAAATCACATTACTATCTCCGAAACGTCGACCATTAAGCCACACACAATCTCCTTAGATACACCACTTAATGAATTTATTTACTTTCCGTTTCCAAAAGAACGTGGGGACAAAACGTTTACGAATACTTGACTTCCCGTATAAATTACTCGAAATGGCCCTCAGTGACGTCACTAAAAGAAAGTAACGTCCAATAAATAACTGAAACACTAAACATAAACGAGTTTCTAAGAATTCTAAGGTCACTCATTTTACTAAATTTATTACTCAAAGGTCACTTATTTTACCAACAAAGTTCACTACTCTTTAATATCCGTAAATTTAATCGCCTCTGTGGTCTAGCGGTTCAATTTTTGGACTTGACTGCATGGCTTGCCACCTATCACATTGTGGGACTTAGTATCTTCGGCTAGTCATGAGTGCACTTGTTGTGCCTCTGCCTACCTCTTCGGGGATATGGGCGTGAAGATACTTTAATCTCCCTTAAAAAGTTCTAGGTATTTTTCATGAACTACCTAAAAAAGTATCTTTGCGACCATATACCCGCCGAGGTAGACAGAGGCACAACCAGGGCACCCACGACGATCCGGAGACACTAAGCCCCACAAAGTGATACGTGGCAACCATATCGCCAACCGGTCACCGAGCACCGAGCGAACTTCGTTCCACCCGTTCAGTTTGTATGGGAAAAATTAAAATATTGTTTTTCCTAGTTTCCTCGTAGCTTTTTCCTTTTCCTTATCTTTTATACCTTTACAATGATACTGGACTTGAACAAATAATTCAAAACCAATATTAGCGGTTCGGTTCTAGGGAGACTAACGAATAGCAATTGATTTTTTAATAATAGGTATATTGAAGTCAACGAAGAAGCACATTAGCCTCCTGATAGTAATAGACGACCGTTACCTATAGACGTCATAGATGTTACAGGTGCGTCGCTTTCATGTGGGCCGGAATTCTATTGCGCAAATCTACCAGATACTCTACCCCATGAACGAAACCTAATAGTGTATTTATGACGATAAAAATGGGTGAGGTGGTGAATTTTTACTCCGGCAAATAGCTCCATAGCACTCTACCACCATTTACTAATAGATAATCACTCCACTATTACTGGTGGAATAATCCAGTGCATTGTAGTAATCTATATGTTAATACGTGATGCCACAACTTTGGACCCCGTTTTACCAAAATTGCGCAGACGCAGGAGCATAAAATTTAGCACACTTATAGTTTATGTGTAGGAAAAGTGCAGAACGCTAATATTTTTCAATAACAATGCTTATAAAATACATTAAATCAATAAATAAAACATTACCCACACTAACATGCATTTGACACACACACAAACAAATACATTGATGATAACGATAAAAGATCACAGATGGCGCACCAAAAAGTTTGGATACAAAGTAGTTGGTCTTAAGAAATGAAGATGGCGTTCTTGTCAACTAGATATTATAATTTATTATGGTCGAATTTCGACCAACGGGCGACCACTAGTATAAATTACTAAACCATTACACCAGTAAGCGATGGGGTGGTTGAATCGTTACCCCACAGAGGCCTATACATCTAGTATTGATTCTCGTGAATAATTAACTAAACCACAATATTATTTGATTAAATCGTATACGCCAGAATAAACCTAATTAGTCCCTTTGATCTGTGCTAAAGGGAATACCTTCTACACGAATGAAAATTATTGGATAGGTATCTTTATTTCAAATAATATAATTTGTACCAATACATTTGTTTTAATAACAACAGCAAATATTTAATCGCATGAGAAATAAATTAAAAGCAAATAAATATTTATAAAAAAGCTTTTATTTAAAGGCTCTAAAAAGAAGAAATTTTTTTTTCTTTAAAAATATTAACTATGAACTTACAATCACATTATACAACTTATATGATCATAAAAGCTTGTCGCGCGATTTTCTTTTGTAAATAAACTAGTACTTACTTATTAATTTCTGTAAAGTCTGCTTAGTTTATATATATAACATTTCGATTCAATTTAATATTGATAACCGCAAGTTAAATAAAAGCTTTTAAAATACGTTTTATTTCCTAGATAATATTACATTTAAATGTTTACACTATTGAAATTACATTATTAATTGAAATGAAACCCATGTGTTTATGAAACTTAAGATTATAACCAATATTATAGTATTATAAGGAATCCCTTTTCTAATTATTACAAATTAGGCCGTGTTGTTTGTATCAGATTAAAACTATTACTATTCTTAATATTCATTCTAATTTTCTAACTACCAAGTTAACTAATGAGTTATAAAAATAAGTGATTTCACAAATCCCTAGTAAGTTCTAAAGAAACTTTAATATCCACGTACCTCTTTGAAAACCGTTGATCTGTGACATCAACATAGCACGTAGGCCACTTTTTAGGCAAATATCCGCATTAATAAGAACGTTGGCCTTTCAGCAATTTGTTTATTTTTTTAAATCTTGGAGATGCTTCTAATTTACAACACTAAATATAGTAATTTGGACTAAACACTAAATACAGTGGTTTGTAAACGAATGTACTAAGTAAATTGACATAACCGCAGTGTTGTTAGATAGAACGAACCTGTTTAACCTGACATACATAATTTGTTATTAGCTTTGATTAATGGTAAAGGAATTAATCAATACGGCCTAATTACTGATATTAATTTTAAAAACAACTGACAACAAATATCCGGTAAATCAATATTATTATGTATATAGTAGTTATGCAATAATTGAAAATTCATACGGAAATTGGAAAATAAATAATAGTTTATCTTCGGAGAGTTTTTTATAAAAGCAATATCTTGATTAAAGTGGTAATTTAATTAAAAAGTATCTGCATCCCGACAGACGTAGACAGAGGTAGAACCTGGGTACATAAGTAAGGATGAGTACGTCTAAGTATAATAAGAAATTAGAAACAAGACAATAGAAAAATACGATCGATCGTTTTTAACTGATATTCTTTATTTTCTATTTTCGAATCAATATATTTTTTGTACAAGCACACAAAATATATTTTTAATATTTCATTAAAATGATTTTGCAATATAAACTACACTACTCTAATAACGCAACAACTACCGAACCTACGTTCTTATGACTTTCCTAATTGTCAACTGTAGCTTTGTGAACATTTAATAGGAGTTGTAAATGGTTAGCCTCCAAGTTTGGAATTGTTGTGTTTGTTTAGGATTATAATTAATATTATTCAGCGCTTCCATCGCCTCTCACATATTAAGTTTAGTTAATTAATAATATATACGAGGGGTGAGTTCCGTCAAAATGGCTTTGAGAATCTTGACACGTACAAACTTTTGAAAGCAATACATCATTTATACATAACAATCTATTTTATACGGCTCTACCCGTATATCTTCGATGCTACCAGCAAACTGGTTTTGACGGAACACTAAGTAAAAAAAAATAGTTAATATAATAATAACACCGTTAAGTTACAATGAATATGATTGAACTAAAAAAATGCAAAAGCTTTAGTATTTAAAGCTATATGTCTATTCTTTCCTTCCTTTTTTCTTCCAATAAATGTATCCCATTTGAAAAAGAAAAAAGTAGGAGTCAAACAAACCTTGCATGTTTGTATTTATCTAAGTTCAAAGTTACATTTCGCCAAAATCAATCATGTTAGAGTAGATATCTTAAAATGAAATAAAGTGTATCAGATAGATATCTTAAAATGAACTGTTGAGAACGGTCAGAAACTACTAATATATTTGTTACTAGCAGTTTCACACAGATTCGCCTGCGTAACCTGGCTGATTTGGATGTAACAAAGCCTATATCATTCAGGGATAATGTAGATAATGACCATTCCAAACGTGAAAGAATTTTTGAAATCGGTCCAGTATTTTCGGAGTCTATTCATTTCAAACAAACAAACAAACAAAAAATCAAACCTTTCCTCTTTATAATATTAGTATAGATGTAATAAATGCAAAAAAGCAAACAAATCACAAAACCAGGATTTACTACTGGTAAAAAATACTAATCGACTATAGAGACCATAGGTATCCATTATGCATTGCCAACAAAACTGGATTGTTATGTTTCTTTTGCAAGTTAACCAGCTACTCAACTCTCCATACCGAAACATTATGTGCTACGGTCACAAAACTGTAACAAAAATGTTCATGTTTCATAAATATTATAAAAAATACCAATCTGTTACCATGAATTTCCTCCAGCATAGTCCAATAACAGATCACTCGAACCAGTCATGCGTGATGCGCAAATGAACAAATCGGAATTCTAAAACTGTTTTGCGATTTTTCCATGTCAGTAAACCGCAATATCAACCGAAAGGAGGGTAAAGTGTTCTAGAAACGTGCTACAGATTAATCTTAGTTATTTGTAATAACTTTCTAACTAATCCGTATGTACGTCTACCTCCCACTCCCTTTAAATCTGTCATATAAAGAACTAATACGAGTATTCGACAGATAGGTTTAGCTCTATTTAACTTTTCTCATTCAATTTTCATACTCATCTTTGTCTCATTTTAATAAGGGAGAATAGTAATAATCGACCAATAAGTATCGCCTTGGACAATTTCTTTGACCTTTCGAACCGGTAGAATATTCATTATTTTCTATTAACTGTGACAATCATACATCTATAAAAGATATAAGGTATACGTAATAAGTTTTCATGGAGAATGTTTTCGAAAATAAAATTTATGGCATTAGAAACTAAATAGTTAATAAAATTTGTAACAAATGTGACCATCTGATAATTTTATTACATAAAGCAGATATGAACCTCATAACGACTGTTAGTTGTTTTTATAATATTGGAAGGCAAACAAGCAGACGGATTTTCTGTTGGTAAGAAATTCACGCCGCCTAGAGACACCTAAGGTGGCAATCAACCGCCTACCTTGTCCTCCAAACCAGAACACGTCAACGGCAAGCGCTGACGTTATGGCGTCAGGAATAGGTAAGGCAGTGATATCAATTCGGGAGAGTCATTTCGAAACTCTACCACCTAGTCAGATGTTACGGTGTTAAAGCTCGCCTTATACGGAAAGCTCTTGCAAAGCTTCTGCAAAGGAGTCCGGACTAACACGGGGAACAAACACTCAAGGTTTAGCCTAATGTCTCTATGGTGTTATTAATTTTGTATGGCAAATAACTCAGTTTAATAGAGACTAGACGAAGATGGAAATACACTTAAATATATTCGTTCATGTTATATTTATGCTCAAATATATTTGACTGTTCCGAAATAACCTGGAAATACTTATGTAGAGCATTATGATTCATGAAAGGCTTATATCTAAAATGCCAAGCGCTTACCACAAAGTAACCATCTTACGATGTAAGTTCCCTCGGAGATAGAGTCTTCCGTAATATGTAGTAAAACACAATGTTTCGTCCAAAATACACTTAAATATATTCGTTCATGTTATATTTATGCTCAAATATATTTGACTGTTCCGAAATAACCTGGAAATACTTATGTTGAGCATTATGATTCATGAAGGGCTTATATCTAAAATGCCAAGCGCTTACCACAAAGTAAGCATCTTACGATGTGAGTTCCCTCGGAGATAGAGTGTCTTCCGTAATATGTAGTAAAACACAATGTTTCGTCCAAAATACACTTAAATATATTCGTTCATGTTATATTTATGCTCAAATATATTTGACTGTTCCGAAATAACCTGGAAATACTTATGTAGAGCATTATGATTCATGAAAGGCTTATATCTAAAATACCAAGCGCTTACCACAAAGTAAGAATCTTACGGTGTAAGTTCCCTCGGAGATAGTCTTTCGTAATATGTAGTAAAACACAATGTTTCGTCCAAAATACACTTAAATATATTCGTTCATGTTATATTTATGCTCAAATATATTTGACTGTTCCGAAATAACCTGGAAATACTTATGTAGAGCATTATGATTCATGAAAGGCTTATATCTAAAATGCCAAGCGCTTACCACAAAGTAAGCATCTTACGATGTAAGTTCCCTCGGAGATAGATTCTTCCGTAATATGTAGTAAAACACAATGTTTCGTCCACAGATTTACGATGTTGGTAAGGTGTCGGGCGGCACTGGGTGTCGTCGCGCTCCTGTTTGTTGCAGTCACCTCTACAAGCACCGAGGTAAATATTTATTTTAAGCTATTTCACACAGTTAAGCTAATTTCAACACCTTTTTAGATCGATAAAGTATCTTAGTCCCACAAGTAGTGTAACTTTTTTACTTAGCAATTTCCCATAATAATGCTATAAAAGTGTAGCTGGTTAATGCAAATTTTAAATAAAGTATTTTGCATAAAATCACTAAAACATTTATATATAATGGAATTCTACCAAGCGCCGACGATGAAAATTATAACATGATCCATGTTCATGTTTCTAGTTTTTAAATAACTTGGCAATCTTTTAAATTAGTTTAACTGCCTTTGGGCACAAAGATGAATAAGGCTCATGCCTAACACCACCAACCACTACTACGAAGTTCTTGTTCGATTCCCTACAGATGCAGGGTTCTCGTTTTAAACACGCATGCCTGTATTACTAGCTCTGGATATTTATTACATTAATATTGGTATTTACTAAGTGTTTCTATATTTTCATAAAGTAGTAAAGTAGTAAGTGTTGGAGTCCTATTTTTTTCCTATTCTTTTTCTTCCACTATAACGTCAGTGCCCGCTATTATCGTGTCCTCATTTGGAAAATAAGGTAACTGATAAACTTTTCAAGATACATAACATCCCAAGTTATTTATTCCTTGTTGTCTATATGCGATAACAAAATGCATTTGGTAAATATGCGTAATATGCTAGTATAGATATATACGTATACGTACGTATACATATTATAAAGAAATAAAAACGTAAGTAAATATCTTTGCAACCATATCCGCATAATGTAAGGCGGAAGTAAAACCAGGGAAACCACGATTAGCAAAAGTCTTCCCAATTTGATAGGTGACAAACCTATCGTCAACCAAGCACTTATTGGATAAGCTGTATAACGTTGTTTGCATTAAGAATTTTTTTTAATCTATTTGTGAGTTTTGCTCAACCCGGGAATAAAACCTCGTGATCTCATGTAGGTAATCCTAACACTGGACCAATAGATCGAAAAGTAAAAAGTATTCACCTAATTTTCGCAGGTGGTAGACGGTTATGCAACGGCTTACCCAATTAGGGATTCACCTTATAGCTATTGCAGCTGCAATAATGACAGCGCCATATTCTGGTCCGGAGAGTAGAATAACCGGTAGACTTACACAATGTGCTACATCCCGGTCTCAGGAGAGCGACGCACCTATAACTGCTATAGTGTCTATATGCCACACTTATCTCTTACCATTAACACAATGTGCTTCGCTGTTATATCTCAAAAAGAACACACTTATTTATTTATCGCCTCTGTGGTCTTGTGGTCCAGGTGTTAGACTTGACTGCTTGAAGTTTCAGATAAGATTCCCGAGCCGGGCACCAAAAAAAGTTTGATTTTTCCAA
>NJDD01002362.1:90654-141342 GCA_002245505.1 Calephelis nemesis
GAATAAAGATTTTTTGATTTGATTTATTTAAAAAAAAAGACAAGTTAAAAACGTTTCTTCTTATAGTGTAGTCTTGGTTCCGATACGGTGATTAGTAACAATGTCGGCACGGATAAGTACTGTTTTTATTGTCAATGTGAATAAAATTATTTGATAATAAATGTGAATAAATTGATAATATATTAAAATTATGATAGTTATGTATTACCGACCTCTTTCAATCATCATCATTCTCCAGGTTTCAATCATCATCATCCTTTTAAGTGTGGGAATTTCAAGGTACCACTTCTGTCACTTCAAGATACACCATACATGGTCACACCATTGATTGGTGGTAATTTTCTCGTCCGCTGTGCAGCAATATTGCATACCTTCTAGTGAAGTGAATGATGAAGTGGATGTTCTAAATGATACGAATGCATTAAATTTTTTTGACTTTATTAACACATTTTTTTTCTTTTTCAGGGCAACCTGTTCACATGTCCAAATGGTAAGTGTAATATTTTTTGACGTTGTTAAATAACTAAGAAACAAAACAATAATTTAAGCGCAGTTAAACTGCATAAAACGACTGCAAACTCAACAGGTAAGGCTAAGACCTCATGAAGCGGTTTTTACCCGCGCCCTCGGCGGTCTTGAAACGAGTGTATCCTATTTGGCCCGGTGCTGGGCCAAGTCGCCGGAGCTACGGTTTTAGGTATTTCAAAACTCATGAGACCAGTAATTTGTGCGGTTACGTAGCTGTTGCGGTAGAAATCATCGCACGCGGCGGGCTGGAGAACCGCGAACAACCGCGGGCGCTGCAGCTGTAAAGCGCGTCGTGAAATGTTCTCTTACTTCATACATATAAATCTGCATTCTACAGAAGCCGCGGGCCAACAAACGTGGCGGGTGCCGGTGGAAACCACGTCGTGAGGCTCAGCCTTAATCATCTTCTTACACAAAAATTAAGTACTTTTCTTGATTTCTCTGCAATTCCATCTTCAGATCCAGAATTTGTTGCAATGGAAAGTAAAGTATCTTCACGCCATATCATGCTTGTTAACTGTCTTACGATGTAAAAACGTACATAGTACTTACTAAAGTAAACGATATATTGAAAATAAAATAGACATTATAACCAAAATCTAAAATAAACGCTGAACATAATCCCGTTAAAGTTAACACATTCAACATATAATATTATGCTAAATCTCATAGAAGGCAAGATTGATGTCAATCCTCTTTAACAGATGCTTACAAACACGAATTACGGCGAATTGTCTAAAGCTAACAAAGTACATTTACTTCCACAAATAACATCAGAGGCTGCTACTAAGCCCGTGTTGCCAGATTTTGGCGGCTTACATTTTAACATGATTATTAATTTAAATGTATCTCACCGCACTAAAAGCCTCTGTGTTTACCTCTACATTTGTGGAATTAAATCTAACTTACAAAGCAACTTTAAATTATTACTCATCCCGCAGTAATATGCTGTGTAGTAAACTAACATGTTTTGCTACTTATATAATGAAGAGTGCCAATTCAAAACTTTTCAGCTTGCTTTTGTTTATTCAAATAAATGAAGGCGTGAGTAATATGGTAAGTAAATGTCAGACTGAAATTCACAGACGACATTTACTGTTAGATGAGTTTATGTTATGAATCCCTTGTTGCTGTAGAAAATGTACAGGTTTTGAGGCTTATTAAATTTAATGTAGTATTTGAAAAAAACCTTTGAGATAATAGAGATTCCCCGTGTTGGTCCAGGCTTCTTTGCAGAATAGATCATCTGCCTTCCTGCCAGGCAGCTCGTGAAAGGCCCTATGCTCGCCTTCTTTTAAGAAATAAATATTTAATATTACCAAATATTTCCCCCATGTTGGTCCGGGCTCCTTTGTAGAATAGACCATCTGCCTTAATTGCCAGGCAGCTTGTAAAAGGCGAGCATAGGCTTACCGTCACTAACACCGTGACATCTGAGTAGGTGGTAGAGTTTCGCAGCGACACTCGGATTGGTACCACCGCCTTACCTATTCCTGCCGCTTGGGTTCGATTCCCGACGGGGGCAGGCAATTGTGTGAACATTTTAGTTGTCTGCATTTCCGTGTCTGGGTGTTTATTAAATTTATATTCTATGTATTTCTATGTATTAGTATCGTTGACTAACAAAAGCATATAATTTCATTACTTTACTTTGGGGTTAGATTCAATTTGTGAAATTTGTCCAGAGATATTTATGTATTTATTAAATATATTTAGCTAAAAAAAATACAACACACGCACATCATTGAACTCTTTGATTAGCACACTAAAAACTCAAAGTACATTTCGCTTCGCTACCAAAAAAAACATGAAAAATCGCTATAGTCCACAAAGGTCGCGTACAAGTTATCACACAGAAGTTTATTCTATCAATTAAAAGAAGAAAGCAATAATTTTAAATAAGTGGAGGTAGTGTGTAACAGAATTACAACCAAGGCAACGTACACTTTAACTAGATTGAAATAACTTCACAATTTACTCAAACATTTTTATTTAGAACAAAACATAAATAAAGCCTTCCATTGTCCCTAATAGTGGATAATTAATTCATTTTAATCCCAAAAGTTGTTCATTTTGGAAGCTTATTAAAAATCTTCATTACCCTGACATCCCTTGACAGTAATGTGGAGGCAAAGTGGATTAAGCGGGTCACCGGCAGGTTCATCTTCATCAACCCTATAATTAACGGAGGGAAATTGACTCTCGACACACGCGCTACTACACTTGTTAATTGGAGTAAATGTAAACCCACAAACTGATTACATATACAAAAACAAAGGTAAGGGAGAACAGACCAACTCGGAAATTTCAATCCATTATAATCCTTGTAAATGCTAGAATGTTTGATTGCTCTTCTATCAAAGCGTATTGGAAAGATTTGATGTGTTTTTTGTAAGAATATTAGAAGGCTGTAGAGAGGTTTCAATAACATTTTTTATCTCAATTTCTTAATTGAATCCTTAGGGCACATCTAAATATCTTATTAACAGTACCTACCTACTACTAGTACTTATTAACAGTAAATACCTACGTGTAGACGCGTATGTACCAACAAAAAATAAGTATCTTCACCCCCTTATCCCGAAAAGCGTAGGCAGAGGCACAAACGACTAGCGGAAGACCATAAGTCCCACAATGCAATAGGTGGCAAGCCTGTCGCCTACCGCGCACATATATCCAATCCCGGGCAAGGTTTTAAGGAAAATATGCATTTTCTGATGTATATTTAAACAATGTTTTTGTTGGCCGACCCGGGGATTGAACCTGGACCTCAAGAAGTCAAGCCCGACTCCGGACCACTAGACCACAGAGGCGATGGGATGATGATGATGATGAAGAGAGATGTGCCAACTATTTTTTTCAAAGTAAACAAAAATGACAATATTTATATTTTGTAGGTTAGGAAGAACCCACCTTTTCATGCAACCACTCTCATGTTCCAATTTGAAGAGTATGGTAGTTAGGTTTTAAATTCTTACCTCGTAACAGCACCGCAATGCATCCTTAGCACCTGTAGATGATCGTCTGTTTAAAGACTTTCCTATAATATATGGAAACAAATACACATCCCTGGACTGACACAAATTTGTTTAGCTCCAAAGCAATCAAAATACATACTTGAGTTAGTAGTATTACATACTTATAAATACTTGAATAGATATCCTTATTTCAAAAAAATCCAGTTACAGATACTGAGATAGAAACATAGACTTTTATGTTCATCACTCAAATGCCTGCTCATGTCGGGAACCTAACCCAAGCCTCGTAGTTGCTGACATAAAATGCGTATATGGTAACCCCTCGTTCTACTTGGCAAAATTCAAAATACATCATTATTTAACAAACGTAGCACAGGTTAAACTAAATCTAATACAATGTAATGAACTTGGAACACTGTAAGGTGTTCTGTTACTTCCAGTCACGTGTTAATTTAACTGCTCCAGTGCATCGATTTGTCTGCTCCACGAAGTCTTCTTAGCGGGAATTTAGATTAATATCCTGAACTTAATAACTGCATTAAACCCAGACTGCAACGTTAGAGAGATACCAACTAATAGCAGTATTAATTCGTAGAATTGATCATCGTTATGATTAATCTTAATTATGTATTTGACTACAGAATTCACAGTATCTTCGACTTAATGAAAATAGGACAGAATAATTACATTTCTGCATATAATTCCAAAACTTCAAAAGAACTGTCGTTAAAAGATTTCACAATAAAAATTTCACATGTTTTTACTTGTTTTTATAGCGGCCCGGTACGTGCTTCGCTACTTATGTGACAAAAAAAAGAAAAAAAAATATGAAAAAAGTTTCAGTATGACAGCACAATCTCCACCTGAAAAAGTTTCAACTTGACTGAAAAGTACCCATTAACAAAATGATCCGTCATTTATTGAATTCATTTGTTACAAAAAACTAAAATCTGAGAAATGAGGAACCACTTAACCTAATTTATGCAAACTTCACATAAATCATTTACTAAATAGTCCAAACAAAGCCTAAATATTTGGTTTGGATAGGTGAGCCCGTTCTTGTGTTATAAAATTACAACGTAAAGTGGCATTGATTTTTACATATATAGACTAGCAGTTACTTATTAGTAACTAGTAACATCGCCCGCGAAAAATGAAAATTTAAGCTATTCTATCTTTCAACTTGGATCAAACTGCAAACCGTGCACAAATTTGAATAAAATCGATTAAGTAGTTTAGAAGTCCAACGCGGACAAATAATTTGATTCGTAATTTATACTAATTGAAGTTATACTTCTTTTGGCGCGTTAAGAAAAAATGATGAAAGTAAATTTTTACGACGCGCGCGCACACCGTCACAAAAAACCGACATGATGAAGTTAGCTATAGATAACATTTTAGTTTTTTGTGATAATTTTATTAAATATTAAATAAACTTTATTTAACTAAATAGGGCATTATAATAAAACTTTGAATGTATCAAATACCTTTTTTCTATGGTTAGTGTCATTTTGTCTACAAATGTAAAATACGGCAAAAGATAAAAATTTTAAAAATATTTATATCTTATTACGCCGAAGAAGTATAACTTCTAACGCGTGTACATAAGTACACACACACAATTTTTATAGAATTATTTTTCAGTTTTAAATATCACAAATCAATTCCCCAACCGATATTAATAAAATGCTTAATACGCTTTATTTGTTAACCATCAATATTAAACTGACATGAAGACGATAAGGTACCTTAGTGTTCACCAAAGAAGTAACGAATAAGGACTAGTAGGGATACTCTTGAATCTCGATTGGAAAAAAAAAGTATCTTCACGCCCATATTCCCGAAGCAGTAGGCAGAGGCACAACCAGGGCACCCACGACTAGCCGAAGATACTAAGTCCCACAATGTGATAGGTGGCAAGCCTATCGCCAATCGGGCACATATCCTATTCTGAGCAACATTTTTTTTTATTAGAAAATTGAAAAAACCCAGTTTTCTTGTCGTTGCCCGATCCGGGATTCGAACCCGGGACCTCATGCAGTCAAGTCCAACCACTGAACCGCTAGACCACAGAGGCGATAATCTCTATGATCTCGATTGAAATATGTCAATTCTTTTTTATTTGCTAGCATTGGGCCCGAATTAAGTACTTACTAAACTTAGTAAGCCAGTAAGCATAAAAAAATTTAAGTCTTACAAGCTGACTGTAGCGCTTTTCGGCGAGGACAGACTTACTGGCTTGACATAACACAAAACACCGGTTTATGTCATATCCCGTACATAAACAATAAGCAAAATGGCGTCGTATATTAAGCCATACTTACTGAGTTAGCACTTATTTTGTGTCCCGACCGAAAATTTTGTAAGCATAGTAAGTGAATTACTAAATTTAGTAAGTACTTACTTCGGCCGAACACGCCCATTGTGTTCAAGATAATCGAAAATGACATATCCAATTTCCAATATTGCACAAATCGAGATTTAAGACCAAGCACGCGTCGATCTTAGATGGTGACATAAAATTTCCAGTTTTTCTAAACTTCAATCTTATCACGGAGTTATCAGTAATCTCCGACTACTGCTAACGTCTTGAGACCTGCATGAGAGTCTCTGAAACCGGCGAGTTTGTAAAGGGTAATGAATGTGAAGGAAGCCAGACAGGTTTGTCAGGATCGTGAGGTCTGGCACTCGATACTCTCTGCCTACCCCGTAAGGGACTTTGCGAGAAGGTATGTATGTATGTATGAGACGACTACCACTCGCTAATGAACATTAGTCAAAAGTTTCTTTTTTTCTTGTACACGACCTAATTGTTACATTTTTTGGGAGTTTTTCGGCCTTCAGCAAAACTACATCGAAAGTATACACTATATTATATAATAGTAAATTACTATATCAAAAAGTATCTTAACGCCCAAGTCCCTAAAGAGTTACGCAGAGACACCACCAGGGCATCCACGACTAGCCGACGACCCTAAGTCCCATAATGTGATAGATGTCAAGGTTATCGCCAACCGGGCACATATCCAATCCCAGGCGACGTTGTTGCCCGACCCGGGGATCGAAGTCAAGTCCGACGTCGGACCGCTTGACCACAGAGGATACATCTTCTTAATTTAGTTTAAAATTATGAACGATAAATTCTCCTACTACTCGCATCCCTAACCACATAGGCCGGGGTACATCCAGGGCATCCATGTTAAGCCAAAGTTACTATTCTAAGGTTCTACTCCAATCTTATTTATTAATCGATTTAAAAATAATGCAATTTAATCCTGTTTATTATTTTTTTGAGTTTGAAAGCTATAAATAGAGAAAAAGAATAGAAGAATAGTTAAGAAATAAACATTTATACATATTTGTATTTACTGTAACAATTCCTTCTAAATTAAGTTTAGTTTACTTAGTATTAAAATTTCATTAATAACAATTAGGCGTGCAATTACACGTGGTAGAAGTGAAACCTTCAAATATTGGGGAACCTTCCTATCTTATTTTCGCCTCAATTAAATCTTAACAATTTATGTGTCTGTCTTTTTTTACTTTTTGAAGTTATACTTCTTTTGGCGCGTTAGGAAAAATGATGAGGGTAAATTTTTTTGATGCGCGCGCACACCGTCACGAAAAACCAACATAATGAAGTTAGCTATAGATAACAGTTTAGTTTTTTGTGATATTTTTATTAAATATTAAATAAACTTTATTTAACTAAGTAATGCATTATAGTAAAATGTTTAATGTATTAAATACCTTTTTTCTATGGTTAGTGTCATTTTGTCTACAAATGTAAAATAAGGCAAAAGACAAAAATTTTAAAAAGATTTTTATCTTATTACGCCGAAGAAGTATAACTTCTAATGCGTGTACATAAGTACACACACAATTTTTTTCTTTTCATCTACTTTCAAATCACATCGATGCTAAAGAAGTTTTTGCTTCAAAAATAATGAAACGCAAATGAAGCGTGCTACAAACAGACATCAAAAGCGAAGAGAGCAAGTTTAATAAATTTGTCCACATCGTTCTATAACTTACAATTTTTATACTTTTTATGCTTATTACTTTAAGACTGCAAAACTTAGGGTTCAAATTACATTTATGTCATAAGCACTTTATGAACTTGCAATTTGCACAAAGCTTTTTAAAATCCTCGTGCACTGTGCTCAAACACTTTTATTACAGTTTAAAAAGTGTCCTCGCAATAATGTTTCGTAAAACGGAAAATGTCTTTGTACTTGTTAAATATTTTAAGTTAATTTAAAAGCAAGATCTTATTATGAAATGTAGTATATACATTGTTTCTGTTTAATTTTCTTTATGAACTTTCATTTAAGTTTGTTTTGTATAAGTTTACACAGTAGTATTACATAAATTTAAAGTACTTGATTTTATGTTTAATGCTTACGCCAAAAGTTTGCGAAATACATTTTCAGAATGTACACGAATTACTTAACTTAAAAATATCTTTGATCAAAATAAAATTTCATAAGATAAAATAGATGATCAGGGTTAAGACAAATAACTTTCAGCATTGTCAGCGTCATTAGAAAATCATATGTCCGAAGGCTATTTCTTTTGACTCATAATACGATCTCTTTGTAATTTTCACAAGACATAACTTTACAAAGGTACGTAATTTTGATACATAAAAAGTATCTTCACCCCCATATCCCCGAAGAGGTAGGCAGAGGCACAACCAGGGCGCCCACGACTAGCCGAAGATACTAAGTCCCACAATGTAATAGGTGGCAAGCTTATCGCCAACCGGGCACGCATCCTATCCCGAGCAACATTTTTTTTATTAGAAAATTGAAAAACCCAATTTTCTTTTTGTTGCCTGACCCGGGATTCAAACCCGGGACCTCGGGCAATCAAGTCCAACACCTGAACCGCTAGACCATAGAGGCGATTGATACATTCTCAGATAAAACTAAGTTAAATATCTAGCTTATTTTTTTATGTAGTAAGACAGCTAACCAGTGCATAGATCTCCTGATACTAGGAGACAACCGTGGCCTGTATACACCATATATTTATGATATTTAAGGTTTAAGGTGAATTATCATCCTGAGGCCGAAGTGTCAAACCTAATTTCAATATTCTTTTTTATAAACACATTATATAAAAAAAATGTCTTAACAAGCAGTGTGCAAAGATAGTACGTCGAAGATACATTATAAGTAAAATTTCTTTATTTACTAGAAATACATAAATCACAATATTTTGAACCTTATATCCTTAATTTACACGACGAACGCCATTTCGATATGCAGTTTTCGAAAAAAATTCGATATTATTACCGATATATCGATGCCTATTTATCTAGTTTGTATTGAGTACAATTATTAAACAACTCATTAGGGTATTTTTTGTACATAATGTGTCTTGACTAAAATGTAATTTTTTGGTAAATATCGACTTCGGTAAGTTTTATCTGCTACGGTACCATTTTCTATTCACTCTTGTTGTTTAAATCAGATTGCTCTGTGCCGTCGCGGTCTACCGCACTTTCGCAGAGTGCCAAAATTCCTGCGGAAACTGGCGGAAACCACTCAGCGGCACTTTGCGCCCACCAGGCCGTATTCAATTAGCTACACCTGCTAAAACTTTTAATTCAATTGACTTTAGAATTGTACCGCTAACCGTAACGTCTCAAAAGACGAAGTAAAATTGATTTTGAATGCTTTCAGCGCCACGTGTATCCTTTAGAATACACATTGTGTTGGAAATCTAAGGCTTAGCGCTGAGCGTGTTAAAAGATGTTCCTTATAACAGATTATACATCATCACTACATAATATAAAACAAATTTTCTGCCTCTGTCCTTGTGTCTTTTTACATGCATCTTAAAAACTACACAACGAATTTTGATGCGGTTTTTTTTAATAGATAAAGTGATTGAAAAGGAAGATTCATATGTATATTTCATGACCGTGCGAAGACGGGGCGGGCCGATAGATAAATATTAAAGTTAAGACTTGCATACGTTAACCCGGTTTCAGGTTTGAAACTATTTAGAGCTTATACCGGACGGTTTCATACAAGAGATACTTCGCGTGCTTCCGCGCAGTCGTCCTTCTCTTGGAGATGCGTAAGCACGCGGGGATACGCGCGGACGTTTGAATGAGCTTACTGACTTTTGTTTTTTTTGCCAGTTGTCTTGTTGCTAAACATAAATACATCAAAATCTACATCAATGTGTTGGTAAATGCATACACGTCGCGTTTTCACGAAGCCTGGCCAATCCACGCGCGTCTGTCATATATGCTTCAGTTGTCCATCGCTGTCGATCGCTTGGCGTAGTTTCAGGCCTTATGATAGTGTTGTTCCTGCAACACTAATGAAATGAAATGAAATTTGAAATTATTTTTTTGCAAAATATGTGAGTTAAATAGTTATTACAAAGCTATTTATGTGCAAATATTTGATTAAATTTGTTGAAATGAAAAACGAGTATTTATAGATATTTTAACATTTAAATGACAACACTTATTCATATTTTTAATAAGCTTCATAATTTATCACAAATAATTTTAAAGGTAGATTATTTTTAATTCTACCTACCGTACACTAGCACTGTTTACAACCCCAACCAGTCCGGAAAAGAAAAGGCAAAACGAACTCCCCGCTGACAATGCCTAGTACATTTCTATTTAGTACTACTTAATTATTACTACTTTAGACCTTTACTGCCACCGTTTCCAAACCTCGACAGTCAGGAGAAGAAACGGCGATACAAACTCCTCGGCAACCATGTTCGCCTACTTAATTTATCCTTGTCAGTAAGATTTTTTTACACTTTAATATGTTATCTCTAATAGCAAATTAAATACCTTCTTTCGAAATATTTTTAATGGAAGTGTTTTCAGAATATCAGGAATTTGGTTAAATATACGAATGGATATGCAATATACATTATTTTTATAAATATTAAGATTTTAATTAGGCACATGCGGTTTCTTTCTATTTCTGAAATGTTTAATTCCTAATATTACAGCATTTGTTTTAAACAAATGGTGTAGATATACATATTACAAGCGACACTATTCTCGACCGTATTCGACCGTAATTTTGTTACATAAAAATTTTCAAATCTATTAAAAAATTGAGAACTGTATTAGTAATTCCCTATTGCTTACAACTGTAATACGATATTTTAAATAAGTAAGTATAGCACCAAACTGTACTATGTGTTTGTATGAAGAAACAAAGTAGGTACATACATAAAAATGAACAAACTGTTGCAAAAAAAAAATATTGTAACTTAAATTAAAAAAATAATAATCAATGAAAGACAAGATAAAATCCTATTGTACAATTTTTAATATTTTTTAAAAGAAAGAAAGAAAAGAAAAGATATTTATTTGCGGAATATGTGTGTTAAGGTTGTTACAAAATTATTTAAGCTTTCCAACATATTCTACCACATTGTGGTGTGCAAATAATTTAATATTTTTATAAGTATAAAATAACTAATTATATACACGATGTTTTAATATTCATACGAACAAATAGTTTTATTCTTATTATAATTTGAGTTATAACTTACAAATAATTTTAAAATGATAATAAATTTAGCCCTGTCTACCGTAAACTACTTTTGTAATTAAAACTTCAAAGACAATTACAGTTTGTTTCTACTTTATTTGTTTAGTATTATTACAAGTGAAACTTTTCGTTTTGTATGAGAAATGAATTCTTTTAACCAAAGAAAGAAGTGCCAGTGTACTCGTGAAAAATGAAAGTGTAAATATCTCACACAATAGTCAATAAATCATTAACATTACGTTATGTAACTTCACGTGTAATATACCAAGGTCTAACATTTCGACAAAACGTGCGCGTGGGCAGCCGGGTCATAGACAGTAGATATCATTAAAAGATAAACATAAAATAATAGCTAACCTTTTTTGTAGGTATAAAAAGTTTCACAAAGCTGTTCTTACAGATAAAAAAGTTGTTTATAATTATTTGAGATTTTTGAAAAAACGTTATAGCTTTCTTCAGAGCAATAATTGCTACATGCACATTTCTGTTAATAAAGAAAAATTAGGATTGATTTACAAGTAATATTGTCCACCTCCCTGTTTCATCCTAAATCTCCTGAGCGACTCTTATCTTCTTTGGTTTTTTGGTCTAAGAGTAAAGACACTAGTCTTTTAAATATATTTGATTAAGCCATCGTTATGAACTACAAGCAACGCAATGACTAATGATGGTACTACATCAAATAGTTTAAAAAACTAGTAGTAGTATCTTCACGCCCATATCTCCGAAGAATTAGGTAGAGGCACAACCGGGGTATCCACGACTAGCCGAAGATACTAAGTCCCACACAAAAAACTCATGCATATTTTATTAAAGTTCATGAGTTTTTTTTTCATTTTTATCGATGATTATTTGTCTAGTATCCTCACATTTTGGTTGATCAAGTTCGAAAAATCACATTGTATATACATTTATTCATTATGTCTAAATATTTTATAAATAAAAATCTCTTGTCACATTATCTGTTGTCCTCCTTCTGCGATGACGCTAAACTAATTTTTATATATTTGGTAGCTATGAGAATAGAACGTACAGTATATTTCTAGTCAATAGATTATATAATATTCTAGAACAGCGCTTAACAGGTCAACTAGTATATTCATTTACTACAAAAATACAGGAAGAAAGCAAAGTTACACAAAGTTTAGAACAAATATACTATTGAGGGAAATAAAGTCAACTAGATGTAAGGAAAAGACGACATACGGCTGACTTATTACAAGAAAGTCCGGAATTGATTCCTTACGAGACAAAAACTTTTGTTTAGAGCAAGGAAGTTAACAAACTACGTAGACGCTATTGTCTTCGTCTGAATAATAGAATTTTCTGTTCTCAGGTTAGTTTGCTTTACGTTGTATCTCAAGTTTGTAGAAGAATTTGTAAAGTACCAGTGGCTCTGGCTAGGAGTCAGTAATGTCGGAAATTCTGGACTTTCGAGTTTAGATGTCTTTGCCAAGTTTCAGGAAAACAATGTAGTAGCTTGAATTACTTAAAGTAAGACTACAATGATTATAAATATTTCAAAATAAAAGTACATTTTTAAGTAATTTTACCGGCTACCTTATCCTCTGCACCGGAACACGTCAACGGCAAGCACTGACGTTATGGCGGCAGGAAAAGGTAAGCCGGTGGTACTATTCCGGGCGAGTCGTTGCGAAATTCTACCACCTGTGACGGTAAACGTATGCTCGCCTTTTACGAGCTGCCTGGCAGGAAGGCAGATGGTCTATTTTGCAAAGGAGCCCAGACCAACACGGGGAAAAAACGAGGAGCCGTTCTAGCTTCTGCCACATTCATTACACTTCTCATAGAAACACGCCAATATTTTTTTTTTGTATTAGAAGTGTATATTACCTTATCGCGCTATCTCGTAATACTATTTTCCTATGCATAATATAAAAGTATATTAAATACATAAGAAGATACAACAACTACTGATTGCTAGTGGCATTCCGATACCAATCTTTTTGATACTCTAGAGTCTAGATAAAACAAATATCGCATATACAAAAGCAACTTCTCTCTATGGCACCATTATTAAAGGTCTGCGGATAAATATTTAATTAAACTGGAAATACTTCCTCTCGATCGAGAATAACTCCCAAGTGTTAACCAAACGCTATTGTTGGTTAAGGAGCAAGAAATTCCGTTGCTTTCACCGAGACATGCGAGTTATAACGGTTTCGGATCCACTATTCCTGAGATAAATGCAACCGCTGGGACGCGTTAAGCACTCTTGATATATTTTATGATAGCTGCTATAACTTATACTTCTGGCACGTAATAACTGAGCTTAAAGCTGCAATTATCCGACATTTATTCAGCGACGTTGAAAATGTTTTTTTATTACAATGTTTTCTGAACGTTATCACATAATTATATATTATTCAAGTATCGTATTATAATTTAGAATGGTAGTGTTTCAAATATATTTCTCTATCTGGCACTAATTACAAAGGAAATTAATTATTATAACCGTCACTAGATACTTTTAATTTGTGATATGGAGTACAAATAACATGTGATTTTCATTGTAAAATGATAGCATACACCAAATACATATTTGGAGGCACTGAGTGAAAAAAAAAGAAATAGTTTGGTGTCGTGGTATACCAGATAGGAACGAAGTTCCTTCGGCTAATGTAGAATCGACACAATTCATGAGTATATACTATGCATTGGCGGAGTGGAGTGAGGGAGAAAGAGAAATGTTTTATACACTACTCGATTGTGTATACGACTGTCGCACCTGCACACGTCTCATTTAACGGTTTTATTCCACGGTTTTTTCTTACGGTTTTTATTATGATTTTTTTTTAGTTCGGTTGCGCAGCAAAGTTCCTTATTCCTGCCTGCCCTTAAGCCTGCGTAAGGAAATTCTTTCCAAAACTAAACTATATTACGCTGCGGATTAATTTTAATAAATAGCGTTTTGAGGAACGCAACGTTGAGCAAAGCAGCTGTAACTCTGTTTTTACAAATGTAATTAAAAAATGGTTTCAGTGTACTTAGTAAATTTTAACTAAACTGAAACTCTGTGAATCTTCCTTTTTATTAAAAAGCTTTAACATTTTCTAGTTCAGAAAAACAAACGAGCAAACGAATTTGTGATTATAAATAAACACGTTGCCTACGATGTTAATATTGAGTTACCTGAGTCTGGTAGAGGGAAAGTTTTTATGTTTCACAACCCTTTCTACTTAACTGGCACAGGACAATGTAGAGCCGTGCTATTGTAGCTTCGACTGCGATTACATCAGAGCTTCGATGCAGAAATCTGCCACCTAAAACTAAAAAACATATTGTTCTATTTCAAATTCTGAATACCTAAAAACCTTGTTTGATTTTAGAACAAATTTGGCTTATTCATTAAACCTTGCTCAATTAGTACTGGTAGCCTGACAAATTTATTGATTTTCTGAATGTAAACGATTTTCAATCGACCTTACCACGTCTATTAAAATAGACCTTTTTGGTAAATATTGACGTGTCTTCCGTTTGATTTTATTTGTTTTTTTATTTATGGTATATGCTTTACAGAATTGTTTCGTAATTTTTTCCAAGTCATAAGTTTTGCAGTTTAGAAATTAGAGATATATTAATATTTTATAAAAAATGATCATAAAGAAAGTATCTTCACGCCCATATCCCCGAAGAGGTAGGTAAAGGTACAACCAAGGCACCCACGACTAGCCGAAGACACTAAGTCCCACAATGTGATAGGTGGCAAGCCTATCGCCAACCGGGCACATTTCCAATCCCGACCAACATTTCGTA
Organism: Calephelis nemesis; assembly: GCA_002245505.1. Lineage (NCBI taxonomy): Eukaryota > Metazoa > Arthropoda > Insecta > Lepidoptera > Riodinidae > Calephelis > Calephelis nemesis. Next base: position 105,485 of record NJDD01002362.1, read on the forward strand.
AATAGAAAATTGGAAAAATCCAATTTTCTTTTTGCTGGCCGACCCAGGATTCGAACCCGGAACCTCATGCAGTCAAGTCCAACACATGGACCGCTAGACCACAGAGGCGATATATAAATAATCATAAAAAGTGATCATATAACTTAAATTCCGAAATGTAGAGAAACATGAGAACGTACCTACAGGTCATTTTACACAAACACCTCTTGACGCCAAGTGGCTCTGTAATGATAAGTGGCAAGTGTAGAAAGCCGACTGAGTCACCTAGTAAGAAAGAAAGAATCTCCACGCCCATATCCCCGAAGAGGTAGGAAGAGGCACAACCAGGATACCCACGACTAGCTGAAGATACTAATTCCCACAATGTGATAGGTGGCAAGCCTATCGCCAACCGGGCACATATCCAATCCCGAGCAAGATTTTTTTATAAGAAAATTGGAAAAAAATTTCTTTTTGTTGCCCGACCCGGAATTCGTACCCGGGACCTCATGCAGTCAAGTCCAACAACTGAACCGCAGAGACCACAGAGGCTTTTCCTGAATTACCCCGTCATTTGAGTTTTGACACAGTATCCGTGCGGCTATTCTAATGGACACTGAAATTCAATCAAATTCCACATTCTACTAATAGATTACACAAATAATTTTAATGTCACTGCTTTGTTGATTAATTCGGTTATTAATATGCAGGAGAGTCATGAATATCCATTATGAATTGCAAATTATAAAGTTGGCGTGGTGTCTGATTGCAGTTCAGTAACAGGGGTAGTAAAATTAATCGCCAAGTGGAAATTATGAACAGAATTATCTCTGTGGTTTTAGTACACAATCATGACTTTTCAGGTGGTTTGGAGGTTATTCATTATTTAATTTGGCCTACAAAACATTATCCATACTTATGACGTTTTTCAGGCTCCGCCGATGATGAATCTTGGGTTCGATTTCCAACAGTTTTGGACACTGGTGAAGTAGTCCTAGGTGTTCATTCTCTTTTTTTTACGATATTGGATGGCAAACAAGCAGACGGATTTCCTGATGGTAAGATTCAAGCCGCCTAGAGACACCAAAGGTGGTAATGATGCGTTGCAAACCTGAGGCCCCGGCCTTGATCTAACATCCCGATGTTAGGCCTCGAGCAAAAGTAAGTTTACCTTTTTTCGATTTCCAACAGCTTTGGACACTGGGGAAGTTGGTAATCCTGGGTGTTCATTAAATTGACAATGTATATTTTCTATACATTGCTTCTATATTTTCATGAGAAGCAGTTTTAATTCGTTCAATTAGTCCATAAAAAGTAGCATGTTCAATTTTTCTGAAATCCCTATGTTGTTAGTTTTTAGATTTTATTCAAAAGCATAAAAAACTTTTCAAAAAATAGTTTGAACTCGAGTTGGTTGAATCGAAACCAATTGTCAAAAATGAACAATTGTTTATTTGAATCAAACATTTGACCTGTACAACTAGTTAATTTTAATTTTCACATATGTATAAAAATGTTCTAATTTAATTACTGTGCGACCATTAGCGTAAATGATTATTTCAAAAATCGTCTCAATCCTGATTTTTAGATATAATATTACTAGGCACACTATCATCTGTATATTAATACGTGATGCCAAAACTTTGGACCCATTTTTATGAAAATTGCACGGACGCAAGAACATATAATTTGGCACACTTATAGTTTTTGTATAGGAGAAGTGCAGAACACCAATATTTCTCAATAATAATGCTTGTAAATTACATTAAAACAATAAATAAGACATTACCCACACTGCCATGCATTTGACACACACAAACAAATATATTGATGATAACGATAAAAGATCACAGATGGCGCACTAAAAAGTTTGGAAACAAAATAGTTGGTTTTGAAAAATGAAGATGGCGTTCTTATCAACAATTTATTTTAAATATGGTCGAATTTCGGCCAACGGGCGACCACTAGTATATATAAATATGTTTTAGTTTAATTACTGTGCAACCATTATTTCAAAAATCGTCTGAATCCTTATTAGATATATGATTAATACACCATCATGTTATCAATTAATTGTTTTTATACATAAAAAGCAAAATTTACGCTTGAATTAATTTGTAAAACACCATGATTAGTAGATACACTAAAATATAAAACGTTGGTATAAAATTGTAAACACCTGGATCCCAAAAGCATTTCAAACAACTGATTTACCATCAGCTCGTGTAACTAAACCGCCTAAGTCGTTAATCTTAGGTCTCGACCACAGGGAGGGCGAAAGATTAAACGCTCTATTTCGCCTTGTAATGTTAAATTTCGTTGACGAAAACAATTCTTTGAAAGATTAAACAATCTTTTAATTTCATTAATCCAAACCAATGAACGATTTTAAAATATTGCAACTAAAGTTAAAAAACATAGACGATACTAAATAACACAAAAAGTAATGTGAATACGAGTTTACTTAGTCTTGTGTTAATTAATGATTAAATAAAAAAAATCATAAACTTAAAAAGGTAAGCTTCTGTAAACTAATTTCCGTACAAATGCAAACTTAATAAATGTATGCATCTAGTTATAGCTCTCCATCAAAGTTAATATTGTAAAGTCCTTGTTAATATTTGAAATGAACATTTTAGAATTTATTTTGGTACAGCTTAGCATACCGTATTTCTAAACAAAGGGAGTAAAATAGTGTACCTTTATTTAATAAACGGCATGCTAAGTTTCTTTTAGCATTGGTAAGGCTAAAAGGCGTTACCTAGAGTTGGTTATATCATGCCCTAGGCCTTAGAATCATCAAGAGTAAACCTAATAGCTTACTCTCAACTTGGCACGCATCTGGCGATATTTGGGGCATCACGATCTGGGTCAGTTGCTTAGTATACGACATACGCCTGCATCAACAAAGTAACAATAGCATTGTTAGTCAGTGAAATTGCCTCCTTCAACTAATTCTCGGTCTTTTATCTCATTTGTATAAGTAACGTGGCATGAACGTCTTTTTGTAAACGACTTTTTAATAACTAAAATCTGAGAAGCATGATTTTTTTATAAAAGAGGGACAAATGAGTAAGTGGGTCACCTGAAGAAAATTATCGCCGCTCAAGGATATCCGTAACACCAGAAGTATTACAGATGCATTGCCGATCTTTATAAGGAATGAGTACTCTCTTTTCTTAAATGTTTGTCAAAAGTCATATTTGGAAATTCCGCTCTTGGTAACTGGTTCCACAAAGGTATTGTGCCGAGTAAGAAATGTCTTCTCGCACGGTTGTAGATTTCAGGGGATAATAAAAAATAATTATAAAAAATAACTTAAATTAGTGTACAACTTGTCGTCAGCTGTAAACAAAATTGTATAATTTGTTGAATAATCCCTCATAGATATTGAAATTTAATTGTCTAGTTAAGTTTCTCGTCAATGGCTTATTCATTTGTTAGAATTATTTTTATTTCAGTCAACAGCCACAATTTCTTTTTCAAAAACTTGAACAACGACCAAGCATTATGCACCTTACTCTTTAAATTGAAAAATCAACGGGGTGCTTTCCTGGAGTATCGACAGAAGTGAAACTTGGAACATTAACGTTGTATATTTTGATATTTTGGAATAGTTAGATAATATTTTTGAAAACATTGCTTTAATTGTCAGCAAAAAAGAACTGTCATTTAAGTGGTATAATACAATATTTATTTAATTAGACTTACGAATGTTTGAACCTGGTCACGTGTCCTGACGCAAGTTTATAATTTTTCTGCCCACCTCTAAAGTGCACGAAGCTGCTAAAGAAGTTTTCATTAAAAAGATTCGGCGAAGATTTGTTTGCACTATATTATGTATTAACACCCAAACCAGTACCAGTAGACAAATGAGACAACAACATAAAGATAAACTCAACTTTCATCTAGAGTGATACTATTATAGTGTAAGTTCTCGTCAGTTGAGAATTATTTTTAAAATAATAAGCGAATTTAGGATATCTTTAAATCTTCCTCATAACGATGTATTTTGAGTTTCACTTAACTGTAATAAATATAAATATGAATATTTCTCTTACACAGCCTTTAGTAAATAAATTTGAGAGCCAGAAATTTATCAGCACAAAAAGCAACGAGACAAAACGGTTTGAATTACTGTGGGTATTCAATCACAAAATATACTGCTATTTACGAGCAAGAAATCATTTGTTAAATTATTTTATTTTTAAATTACTTAGAAATACGTTTGAATAAACTGTTATAAGTTTATTAAAACTAAATTAAAAATTAAAACTAACAAAAGTTAAAATATTACATTTAATTTCCTTCTACTAATAACTGATATGAATTATTACCGAATTACAATTTAAACTTTAAATGCTAAAGCTAATCTGATTCTGGATTTTATTAGCTAAAACATATTTAAGCAACTAATATTTAGAAACTGTCAATAGACAGTACAGTCAAATTGTGTCGAACTTAAAGTATCTTCACGCCTATATCCCCAAAGAACTATGCAGAGGCACAACCAGGGCACCCACGACTAGCAGAAGACACTAACTCCCACAATGTAATAGGTGCTAAATCTACCGCTAACCAGGCATATATCCAATCACGAGCAACTTTTTTTATTAGAAAATTGGAAAAACCCAATTTCCTTTTTGTTGCCCGACCCGGGATTTGAACCCGGGACCTCAGACAGTCAAGTCCAACAACTGAACCGCTAGACTACAGAGTCGCCTCTGGTGTTGGCGTGGTGTTGAACTTAAACATCTAGTAAGGGATAAAAAGTTTTTAATTTCCTAGTTTCTAAAAGTCATAACATATATTAACGTCCGCGGTAATGATATTATTGTTACCTATCCATATAATATCAAAACAAATAGTTACGGCATGATTACTTCATAAAATGCCAACACTTGAAATATGGAATTACCAACACTGACGTGCTTCGTATAGCCTTCAATCTGAAGTTTTAAGTGAAAGGCAAAGCCATTGTCACGCATTGACCATTCATCTGTGTGACTCATCATTCTTCTAACCAGTATTTCTGTATTACCCTGATCTTTAACTTATACGTAGTTTTAAAGAAATTTGAAATTACCTACACGTAACAATTTACTTTCTTTTTTGTCATCTTTAACCAGTTCCTATTTTTTTTATGATATTGATAGGCAAACAAGCAGAGGGATTTCCTGATGTGGTAATGGTGCGTTGCCAATAAGAGGCCGGGGTGTTAAGCCTCGAGAAAAGTAAGCTTACCGGCCACCTTACCCTCCAAACCGAAACCGTTATGGCGGCAGGAATAGTATAATAATTACTTACTATCTTATTACCCATTCTCTTTTTGCCAATTTAAATACTGGTTAATATATTATTATTTAAAATATTGTCTTGAAACACTAGTGAATTTTCAAATGAGTAATATGTATGAATATGATTATAATGTATATAGGCTTAGAAACTAAAACATAAATAATTAGAGATTTTTTTTATTTATGATTTGTAAATAAACAGTGTTACGCTAATATATCAAATGAGTTAAATCACTTAGTTTTGAAAGTTATGTTATTGTGTAGAGTATTAATTAATTCAGACGCAAAAACATTTTTGGCAAAATAAAAATAAAATATACTGATAGTAATATGAGAAATACAAATAAATAGGATCAATGACATCACAATGATGAAAATATAAACCTGATTCAAAATAATCGTTGCTTATATCATTATGTATTGCGATATGAAACTCACAGCTCCATCAGAATATAATATCGAAGCCATTTGAATAGACTTGTAAGGTGTAGATAGGTAACTTAATCTCCGGTGAAGTGGATACGCGGTGGTGGTTTCTTTAAGGAACACCCTACAATTGATTCAGACCGACAACCTCTGAAACTCCATACATCGACTGGTACAAAGCTATTCATCCAAGACGGATATGGGAATAGATTATGCATGATGACTTACAAATTGATAGCTGTGTCAATCTTAATATATATGAATCTCGTGTCACAATGTTTGTCCTCAATGGACTCCTAAACCACTTAACCGATTATAATAAAATTCGCACACCATGTGCAGTTCGATCCAAATTGAGAGATAGGATAGCTTATATCTCAATTTATGTTAAAAAAATTACCATCCGAGCGAAGCCGGAACGGGCAGCTTGTTTATTATTATAATTTCTGTGCTGTGGAGTTTTATTTAAAAACATTTATTTTAAAATCATAACATTAATACGTAATGCAAAAACTTTAGACCCCTGTCTATGAAAATTGCATTGACGGGGGAGTATGAAATTTGGCACAATTATAGTTTATGTGTAGGAAAAGTGCAGAACGCTAATATTGTTTAATGTGTATAAAGTGCATTAAGTCAAAAAATAAAATATTACACGTGCTACCATGCATTTAACGCACTCAAACAAATATATTGATGATATATTTATAGATTGACAAATTTATAGATTATAGATAAAAGATCACAGATGGCGCACTAACTATTCATAAAATTAGGAAACCAAGTAGTTGGTATTAAGAAATGAAGATGGCGTTCTTATCAACAAGATATTAAAATTTATTATGGTCGAATTTCGACCAAAGGGCGACCACTAGTACCTATGTACAAGATGTACCACAATTTTATGTTCGTTTTTTTGTTAAAGCTTTGAAATGAATGTGAAAGCTTTTTGCACGTTCAATACTTTGCTTGTTGACGTTGTAAATTAAATATTCTTGTCAAATACTATGTGACTTTCTACACACCGTAAGGGCATAAGTTACTAATACCATTAGTGGAGAAAACGTTAACAAATCATTTCACTTAGCGTACAGTAGTACTATTCAAATTATGCGCTTCGGCTATATTCGTCAAGCTTCGGAAACACAAATGTATTTCAAAGATATAGTTGTTATAACATTATTAATAATTTCTCTTAAATTTGGATTCGGTCAGCCAAATTATAAATAAAAGTGTAAAAAGAGTAAAGTGTAAAGCGGAAGCGCATAATTTAAATAGTACTACAATAACTGTAAATGTACTTTGGTACATAATACTCGTATTATTATTCCTACCTACCACGGAACAAATACGTGATTCGGAAGACGTGAGAGTTTTAATTCCGCAAACTTAGTTAGGAACTTAGTTAGGGAATTATTGAAATAAAAAAATCGACAGGTTTCACTCCGGGAGTGGCGGCAGAAGTGAAAGCTTGAATATTAACGTTGTGCATTTTTGATATTGAGAAATGGTTAGGGAATAATTTTGCACGAATTGCTTTAATTATCAGTATGAAAGTACTATCATTTATGTGGTAGAATACAATATTCGTTTATTGCGCTATCGTACACAAACATGACAACACGAACATTACGATTTTCCGATCAGGTCACGTGTCCTGATGCGAATTTAGAAGTTTTTACCCATTCCAAAAAAAGTGCGCTACACCGCTAAAGAAGTTTTTACTTCAAAAATCTGGCGTGCAAGTCTTATGACTGAATGAGATGTATAATATGAACGTATATTATCTTACGTCTAAGGCTTTGGTCAGTCAGGTCAAGAAAGTAATGAAATAAAAAAAATGCTGCCAAAATTTTTATAATCCGTTTTAATATTATTTGAAAGTCATGTAATGTTTTCTTAGTTTACGTGACCCAATTTTATACACACTATAAATAGATTTTTTATATTACCTGTACGTAAAAAAAATACTTCATAAATAGTTGAGGTAGGATGCTTCTTAACACAAAAAAAATATTTCGATAATTCTTCATTGTTTTGCAGTTCATCTGTATGTAGAGTTTATACTTTTCATCGTTAGCACTTGGTGGAATTTCGTTGTGTCACACTTTTTCAAGGTTAACTCTTGCACTTTTCCACAAATTGAAATCTAACATATCTGCGTTGACATACACCAGAATCGGTCAAGCTTGAGCTGAAATATTGTTAAACAAAAGAAAAAATATTTTACAATCCGCAAGAGGGAATGAGATGAGATAGGAGTGTTGGCTAGTTATTATATATGTTAGATAATTAGTTTAAATCTTAAATTTCAAGTTTAATTTGCAGTGATGTACTTAATCCTTGTTTTAAATGATAATTAGCTGTAGGGGAATCGAACAAGTTGTAAGAAAGAGACATGGCCTCTATAAAACTTTAAGACCGAGTTTAACACCCAAGAATAATTTAAAGGGAAAGTCTTCAACTAATCTAACTACTTGGCATCAATATTTCTCACGCTCAGTGATCTGAAGAGTACCTTGACCTCTTCAGATACTAAATGAGTTTTATTCCAACGTTATAGTCTTTAATTTGTGGCAAACTTCAATAGTTCTACAATGTGACATTTTTTTATGATATACTAGCTGCGCCCCGCGGTTTCACCCGCGTAAGTCCCAATCCCGTAGGAACTCCGGGATAAAAAGTAGCCCATATGTTATTCTGGGTCTTCAGCTACCTACATACCAAATTTCATCGTAATCGGCTTTGTAGTTTTTGCGTGAAATAGTAACAAACATCCATACATCCATACATACAAGCTTTCGCATTTATAATATTAATAGGATAGGATGATAATGGAGCGGTGCCAACCTAAGGCACTAGACCTCGTGCTAAATTAAGTTTACCGGCTACCTTGCTCTCCATACTGGAACACTTCAACGGCAAGCACTGACGTTATGGCGGCAGATACAGGTAAAGCGGTGGTACCAATTCGGGCAAGTCGCTTCCAAGCTCTACTACTTTGTTGGATGTCACGGTGTTAGTATCAGTAAGCTTACGCTCGTCTTTTATGACCTGCCTGGCAGGAAGGAAGCTGGTCTATTCTACAAAGGAGCCAGGACCAACACGCGGATTATCATCGTAATACAATGTTAGACTTAGGATCTACTATTCTCAGTTTTCGCTTTTAAGTTCAGATCTTTTGAGAAGTAGTTCTTGCTGTACCCAATTAAACCGTGTACCCCATGGTTCTGACTAGGTGGTAGAGTTTAGCAGCGACTCGCCCGGATTGGTACCACCGCCTTACCTATTCCTGCCGCCATAACGTCATGACGTGTTCCGGTTCGGAGGGTAAGGTAGCCGGTAAACTTACTTTTGCTCGAGGCCTAACATCTTGGCCCCAGGTTGGTAACGCACCAATACCACCTTTGGTGTCTCTAGGCGGCGTGAATTTCTTACCATCAGGAAATCCGTCTGCTTGTTTGCCTTCCAATATCAAAAAAAAAACAATTTGATTCAAGTAAATATTGCCGAAGTATAAACAGTATTTTTAAGCATACCTACACGTAAATGTGCATTGAAAATTATATTAATAAAATATAGCGCCACAGTAAAAAACAGTGGGAAATAGATTACATGAATTCACATTTTTTCTATTGTTTTAAAGATTAAACCAGCTAGTAAAAGTTAAAAAAAATACTCCTTTTTTCAAACGGCCTGTAATAAGTTGCAGTTGTTGAACGTTTGAAGTTTTCGAAACAAAACGCAAACAAATAATTACTAGGTGGTAGAGTTTTGCAGCAACTCGCTCGGATTGGTACCACCGCCTTACCTATTTCTGCCGCAATAGTGTCAGTGCTTGCTCTTGTCGTGTTCCAGTTGCGAGGATTAGGAAGCCGGTAAACTTACTTTTGATCGAGGCCTAACATCCCGGCCTCAGGTTGATGAAACATACAAATATATACTGCACAACCGCGTACAAATAGAATCCTAAAATCTTGGTAACATTGGTTCTTATTTCCTACTAAATAAAATCAGTGCTTTTAGATGTTTAGGCCCTGGATTATTCTGAAAATATTCTGTCACTGACGCACGCGATATTCACATCAACATTTATTTTAGCAATCATTTATCTTATAAATCTACTCACCCTCTGTGGGATTGAAAGAAAGTGTTGGTGTTAAAATGCGAAAGGGCATGCTCCGCTACTTCGGCCATTCAATGACAGATAAAATATTGACAATGCAGATATACAATGCGAATGTGGATGGATGTAGGTACCCGGGGAGACAAAGGTTGACATTCCACTAGAAAATCATTCGGGTATTATCCGAGGGTGATGTCAAAAGTCTCCAAAACCGACGTGTTTGTATAAAAAGGTGAATGAATGTGAAGGAAGCCAGACAGGATTATAAGGATCGTGAGGTCTGGCACTCGAAACTCTCTGCCTACCCCGTCGAACGTCGAAAATGTCGACGCGCACAAATACCACTTGTATGTTTCAAGTGAATAAAAATGATTTTTATTCTGATTTGGTAAGGGACTTAGCGTGAAGGTATGTATGTATGTAGTACATTTGTTACAATTTTGGTCTATTTTTCACTCCATACCCCTGTTGTATCCCAATAAATTAGCGACAATACTATTGTCACATTTGCAGACTTATGCTCTACGGGCCTATCTTCAACTACCTTACAGAGTTGTCGAGTAAGCATTTCCTTGTAGTCCTGTAGCCTATACATACAGGGTGTATTTGACACCGTAACGAAAACTTCTGTGGTAGTTTAGTTACATATAAAAAGTATCTTCACGCCCATATCCCCGAAGAGGTAGGCAGAGGCACAACCAGGGCACCCACGACTAGCCGAAGATACTAAGTCCCATAATGTGATAGGTGGCAAGCCTATCGCCAACCGGGCACATATCCAATCCTTAGATTAGGTTTCCAATCCCGACCAACATTTTTTTTAATTAGAAAAATGGAAAAATCCAATTTTCTTTTTGTTGGCCGACCCGGGATTCGAACCCGAGACCTCATGCAGTCAAGTCCAACACTCGGACCGCTCGACCACAGAGGCGATTTATTATTAGTTACATATCAGACTTCAAAATTCCTTTTACAGTTTTTGTCGGAAACAATTGGTTAAATATTTAGCAGTTTTTTAATCCGCAATGTATAGTGAACAAAACATATTTTGCATTAAGCCGCGCGTAAGCTATAAGTGCCGACCTAATACGCTGTTTTAATACATTGCTGTTTTAGTAACAATATGTGATTTATTAGATATTAAATAAAAATCGAATTGTGTTAGATAGTATTAATGAAATAATAGTGAAATCAATATTTTTTTTTTAAATCATGAATTTTCCGACTCAAAATTCTAACTACATATATTATGCACTAGCTGCGCCCCGCGGTTTCACCCGCGTAAGTCCCAATCCCGCGGGAACTCCGGGATAAAAAGTAGCCTATATGTTATTCTGGGTCTTCAGCTACCTACATACCAAATTTCATCGCAATCGGCTTTGTAGTTTTTGCGTGAAAGAGTAACAAACATCCATACATCCATACATACAAACTTTCGCATTTATAATGTTAATAGGATTATGCATGTCTATGATGTACAGAATAGTTGGTTGCATTTTTCGTTACGCTGTCTTTTACACGGTGTTTACCTATTGAAAGTACCTTGTGTATCAGCTTTGTTTTTATGAGATTTGAAATTTTCTACTGTATATCAGAAACGTGTAGCGCTACTTGGCATTTCCGTGCGTGTCGACTAAAGCAAACAACGACAATTAGAGCGTGCGACTTTGTCGATGATCGCAAAGACGATGGATTCCCGCTCTAATGCACCGCCCAACACGATGCAATGTTTGACCCACTTAATATTATCACTATATGCAACAAACACAAATCGTCTAAAGTGCAGTTTTAGTCGATAGTTCTTAATTCGCTCTACCAAACTCATTTTACTCAATTTCTTGTGACAGTGACGTGGAATCACTGAAGAGATCTTATATCTCTTTTTCATATTCGGTAACGCATAACATTTTCTCCGTGCTGTTCCGGGCTCCTTTGCAGAATAGACCATCTGCCTTCCTGCGAGGCAGCTCGTAAAAGGCCAGCATAGGCTTACCGTCACTAACAAGGTGACATCTGACTAGGTGGTAGAGTTTCTCAGCGACTCGCCCGGATTGGTACCACCGCCTTACCTATTCCTGCCGCCATAACGTCATGACGTTCGGAGGGTAAGGTAGCCGGTAAACTTACTTTTGCTCGAGGCCTAACATTCCGACCTCAGGTTGGCAACGCACCATTACAACCTTTGGTGTCTCTAGGCGGCCTGAATTTCTTAACATCAGGAAATCCGTCTGCTTGTTTGCCTTTCTATATCATAAAAAAAACATGTATCCCTAGCTCCGTTACAGATATCCATGAGCAAATGACCACGTTAAGACACCCTGTTAGCTCATCATGGTTATATATTTTATGTGATATAAAAATGTTATGATATCTGTGTTAATGAATATGTATGTGTTATAAGTTTGTAAACATTGTTTATTCTTGTCGAAAAACTAATTTCATACCAAATAGGTAGGGAGTTCGTATGACGGAACAATAATGCGCTTACACATACTAAAAATTAGGCATGCATTTATATATTTAATTGTTAGGTTTACCAATTAACTTAATCATCAACTGACTGCTGACTTTATAGCAGCAGCAACAAGGCAGTAATAGTGAGGCCACCGAGTCCTGGAGCATTGATGATATACGATGCTGGTTATCTTTGCCTCTTTTGCAGCTATATTTGAAATTCTGTAGAAAATTGATACGCCGTAGATATTTATACCGTTCTAAATCAAACTAATCATGGTTTTTTTAATTACAGGTTGGGAGTTGAAAGGTCTACATTGCTACAAATTCTTTAATATTAGACATTCTTGGGAGAAAGCAGCAGAATTATGTCGAAGGTAATGTCGTAATTCAAAGTATTATCGTATGAAAATTATCTAAACTTATTGAATTTAATTAAATACATAACACTTATATCTTAAGTGAATGTATCATATAGATAATAAGTTAATTTAAATAGATAAAAATCTGACTTTCTATATTAATGTAATCACAATTAAACGTCAAAGTTTGATTAATATTATAACCTATATTTTCCCCCGTGTTGGTCCGGGCTTCTTTGTAGAATAGACCATCTGCCTTCCTTGCCAGGCAGCTCGTAAAAGGCGAGCACAGGCTCATCGTCACTAACACCGTGACATCTGACTAGGTGGTAGAGTTTAGCAGCGACTCGCCCGGATTGGTACCATCGCCTTACCTATTTCTGCCACCATAACGTCATGACGTGTTCCGGTTTGAAGGGTAAGGTAGCCGGTAAACTTACTTTTGCTCGAGGCCTAACATCCCAGCCTCAGGTTGGCAACACACCATTACCACCTTTGGTGTCTCTAGGCAGCGTGAATTTCTTAACATCAGGAAATCCGTCTGCTTGTTTGCCTTCCAATATCATAAAAAAAACCTAACTGTATCTAAAGTCGTTTTTAAAATAAATTAAAAATTTATTTTAACATATTTATTTCAGGTATGGCAGCGAACTCATAGTCATAGAAACATACACAGAAAACAATATGACCGCCAGTATCGTTCCTTCTAGTCCTAGTAATAGCCACTACTGGCTCGGTCTTGCTACTGTTGACGATCTAAGAACAAATACATTAGAATCTGCCGCAGGAACATTAGTATCTCAGTATGCTGGTTTCTGGGATATTAAGCAGCCGAACCCTAAGGACGGAGAATGTGTAGATGTACATGTCACCTCTGATAGTCAGTCGTGGGAATTATCAACATGTGAAACTCTTCTACCTTTTATGTGTAGAGCAAATGCATGTCCAGCTGGTAAGTAATCTCTTTGATTTCTTAATAAAAATGAAAGAAATATGTTTTTCACTATCTACCAACAAATATGTACATATTTTTTACGATTTTGTTGTGTACTTACAACTTTTTTTAAATATTGTCTAAGCTCGGTTAAAAAAAATAAACCCTTTGAAGTACAAAAAATAACAAAATTTTTATTACGGTTTATATATTAATGAATGTCAACACTTAATAAAACCTATTAAATTACGTGTGCAAACTTTACTTACAATAAAATAAAATTAAAAAAATAAAATTTATTGTACCGCATCGTTAATCGTAATCCTTAATTGAATTTAACAGATGATTAACTGTAAATAATTAAGTTTTGAATGCTAGATACATTCAAAACAATACCGTGAATAAATAATGTGAGCAATTGTTTTAAAGGTCGATTAATTTTCACAGGAACCTTCCATTGTTCGAATGGTAGATGTATAAATGCAGCTTTTAAATGTGATAAGCAAGATGACTGTGGTGATGCATCAGATGAAATGGACTGTGCTGGCGAATGCCACTTTTATATGGCCAGTAGCGGAGATGTAGTTGAGAGTCCAAACTACCCACACAAGTATCCAGGTTTTAGTGAATGCAAATGGACACTGGAAGGACCTCAAGGTCAAAATATAGTTTTGCAGTTCCAAGATTTTGAGACTGAGAAGTCGTTTGACACCGTTCAGATATTAGTAGGCGGTCGCACAGAAGATAAATCCGTCAATTTGGCAACGCTTTCAGGAAAACAAGATTTATCGAACACACTTTACGTCTCTGCGTCAAACTTCATGATTATTAAATTCAGTTCTGATGGATCAGTTGAAAGGAAAGGTTTTAGGGCGTCGTGGAAAACTGAGTCATCAAATTGTGGAGGCGTACTTCGAGCAACCCCGCAAGGTCAAGTTTTGCAATCACCAGGATATCCGAACGGTTATCCAGGTGGTTTAGAATGTATGTATATCATTGAAGCTCAACCCAATAGAATTGTATCTTTAGAAATAGAAGACTTAGAATTGGAGATGAATAGAGATTACATTGTTATCAAAGATGGAAATTCTCCTTCTAGTCCAGTTCTAGCTAGATTAACTGGCCCTGGCGAAGATAATCAAAAAGTTGTTATCTCTACTACAAATAATCTGTATATGTATTTCCGCACAAGCCTTGGTGATTCGAGAAAAGGTTTTAATATGAGATATTCACAAGGGTGTAGAGCAACAATCGTTTCAAGTAATGGGACTCTTACTTCTCCAGCTTATGGACTTAGTAACTACCCGAACAATCAAGAATGTATGTATAGAATAAAGAATCCCAACGGAGGACCAATCTCACTGAAATTTGATGAATTTAGCATACATCCTTCTGATGTAGTACAAGTATTTGATGGTACAAGTACAAGTGGTTTACGATTACACTCTGACAATGGCTTTATTGTAAAACCAAGAATAACACTTACCGCTTCTAGTGGAGAAATGCTCATAAGATTTGTATCTGATGCACTACACAATGGGGCTGGTTGGAAAGCTACATATTCAGCAGGTAATGAATTCGTATATGTGATGTACTTATGTACTTACTTAGTAAATAATAAATAACCGTTTTTAATCCTCTAATTAATTTTTAGATTGCCCACCACTTAAATCTGGTACAGGAGCATTGG
Source organism: Calephelis nemesis (assembly GCA_002245505.1). Classification (NCBI taxonomy): domain Eukaryota; kingdom Metazoa; phylum Arthropoda; class Insecta; order Lepidoptera; family Riodinidae; genus Calephelis; species Calephelis nemesis. Next base: position 120,753 of record NJDD01002362.1, read on the forward strand.
CATCAAATCGAGACACTGCGTTTGGTACTACGATAAATTTTTCATGTCCCATTGGCCAAGAATTTGCTACCGGAAAATCTCGTATCACAACAAAATGCTTGGACGGGGGAAAATGGTCAACTACTTATATTCCTGGATGCCAGGGTAAGAAGAATATAATGCGACTTATTATATTTTTTACTGTTGAATGTCTATTTTGAAAATCACAATTACATTTTATGTTCGCAGAGGTTTATTGTGGTCCAGTACCTCAAATTGATAATGGATTTTCTATTGGTTCAACTAACGTGACTTATCGTGGAATCGCCACGTATCAATGTTATGCAGGATTCGCTTTTCCCACTGGGCAGCCCATCGAAAAAATTTCTTGTCTATCGGACGGTCGCTGGGAGCGAACCCCCACTTGTTTAGGTAAAATTCTGATTTGCTTTTTGACTTACATAAAAAAAAAACATTTATTTGATCAATTTACAAATAGGACAAGCTTTGTTTATTTGTCTGCTATAATGAGTAAATACAAATATTTTTTATCTCCACAGCATCACAATGCGTAGCCCTTCCTGAAGTACTCCATGCTAATGTCACCATTTTAAATGGTGGAGGACGCAGTTATGGAACCATTGTTCGGTATGAATGCGAACCTGGCTACGTTCGTTCTGGACAACCTGTACTTCTATGTATGAGTAATGGAACGTGGTCTGGTGAGGTTCCAACATGCTCAAAGGCATTATGCCCGAAATTCCCAGAAATTCGAAATGGATTTATCGTGGACCAAACAAGAAATTATATGTTTGGTGATGAAGCAAGAGTTCAGTGCTATAAAGGTAAATTCAGATATGTTGTAATTCAATAATATTTTTCTCCTCTGTTATCCTGTGGAATTGGCGAGGTCTCGGGCTCGATCCCCAGGTAGGGCAAAATCTGGTTTTCTTTAAGAAACAACATCTGGGATCGGATACGTGCCCGGTTAGCGATTGTGTGATGGCCTATCACATTGTTTGACCAAAAATAGCTTTGTCGATCTTTAGAGTCCTGGCTGCATTATTTCTATTGTATTTTATGAAGTATAAATTCAATATAATTAAACAATGCAAAAGTGTTGAATATTGAATAATTTAAAACTATGTTGCAGGATATAAACTCATTGGACCAAGTATAATCAAATGCGGACCAAATCAAGAATTTGACGCAACCCCAACATGTGAAGATATAAATGAATGTATTAGTAGTCAGTGTGACTTAAGCTCTACTGAATGTAAAAATACTCAAGGTGGATTTTATTGTCCGTGTCGACCTGGTTTTGAACAGAACTTAGACTGTAGACCTGTTGGAGATTTAGGTTTAATAAATGGTGCAATTCCTGATGAGTCTATTACTACATCTACTCCTGAATCTGGATATTATAAAGGAGTAAGTAAAAGCCATATAAGTTGTGTTAATTTATCCTTAATAAAAAGTAAGAGACATTTCTAAGTAATACCCTTTTAACCTTTTACATTCCGTGACTTTATTTTAAATATTCTAAATAAGATGTTATCAATTTTTTTTTTAAATTATAAACAGCTTTGTACAGACACTATTTTTAATATGTGTAATGATCACAGTTAATTAAAAAATAAACATTATTGCAGATGATCCGTTTAAACAATGGAGGTGGCTGGTGTGGAAACAATCTAGAAGCAGGTGCCAACTGGATTTTAATAGACTTAAGAGCACCCACAATCATCAGAGGCTTTCGTACTATGAGTGTTATGAGAGCTGACGCCAACATTGCCTTTACATCAGCGATAAGAATTCAATATACAAATGATTTGACTGATGTTTTCAAGGATTATACGAACCCTGACGGAACCGCTGTAGAATTCCGAATATTAGAACCGACTCTTTCAGTATTAAATTTACCAATGCCAATCGAAGCACAGTATATTAAATTTAAAATTCAAGACTACGTTGGGGCACCTTGTCTAAAATTAGAAGTGATGGGATGTGCTAGACTGGATTGTTTGGATATCAATGAATGTAGTGAAAATAACGGTGGATGTGATCAAAAGTGTATAAATACGTACGTATTTTTTTAGTTCATTCATATAACTATTTCGTGCTGGTTCTTTCTTTTATATACAAACATGACGGAATGTATATTAATTTGTTTTTTTTACATTTTGACAGACCTGGAAACTTTTCATGCGGTTGTAACATTGGATACGAACTATATTCTTCGAATGGAACTGCAGGTTTTGCGATCGAAAATTCTGAAACAGGAGAAAGAGATGGTGATACTTATCAAAGAAACAAATCGTGTGTACCGGTCATGTGTCCAACTTTAGTACCTCCTGAAAATGGAAATTTACTTTCCACAAAAATGTCCTTCCACTTTGGAGATATAGTTGAATTCCAGTGTGATTTCGGCTACGTAATGTCTGGATTTTCATCACTTCTTTGTACTTCAAGCGGGACTTGGAATGGGACTGCTCCAGAATGTCAATGTACGTATAAAGCAAAACCAATACTAGGTACATAAAATTAAATTTGTGCATAAAATATTTTTAAAATGTTAATAACTACAGTATATAATAATTATGCATTCTGGATAAAGAAAACAAAACAAGGGTTATTAAAGTTTTGTCGGTTTGTCACTAAAGTAATGAACGGATTTTTAGCCAAATTTGTAAAGGCTTACAGGCTGGTAAACAATAAGAATACCTTTTACTGCTGGAATACCTTTCATTCTCAATTTGCGTCACTAACCACGAATAGTTACATGCACTAGTATACAAAGTCACGAGCAACAAATTAATTTATAAAGTAATTTTAATTCGTAGTGAGAAATCCTAAAATTATAGAGGAGAATTAATATTTCAATAATTTTATTAGGTTGCAAAACTTTTTCTTCGTGGTTGTTGTAATTTGTTGCTTTTGCATTATCAAAGAAAACTTGTTTCAGATGCACGTTGCGTTACTTTATCTGATGATAAGAATGATGGCTTACAAATAATTAGAAACGACCCTGAAAGCGTACTTGTACCGTACCGAGATAATGTTACAGTAACTTGTACATCTCCGGGGCGTCAACTAAGAAACACAATCACTTCATCCTTCAGACAATGTGTTTACGATCCGAAGCCGGTAAGTAAAGTTCAGATATACCATATACATAAAAACCATATCATTTACGTCAACTTAGTAATAATTATAAATCCAATAGAGATTTTATAAACCAAAATATTTAATTTCAGGGACTTCCAGATTATTGGTTATCGGGAGCACAACCACAGTGCCCTAGAAAGGATTGTGGAGTACCGATGCCGACACCTGGTGCAGAATATGGCCAATATTTAGATACAAGATACCAAAGTTCTTTCTTCTTCGGCTGTCAAAACACTTTCAAACTAGCTGGACAAACTGGCAAGCACGATAACGTGGTCAGATGTCAAGCGAACGGAATTTGGGACTTTGGAGATTTAAGGTGTGAAGGTCCAGTTTGTGAGGACCCAGGAAGACCAGCAGATGGTTATCAAATCGCCAAAAGTTATGAACAAGGATCAGAAGTTCTATTTGGATGTTCCAGACCAGGGTATATTTTAATAAATCCAAGACCTATAACTTGTATGCGTGAACCTGAATGTAAAGTCATACGACCTCTTGGTTTGGCATCGGGAAGAATTCCTGATTCAGCCATTAATGCAACTTCAGAGAGACCTAACTATGAAGCCAAGAATATCAGACTTAATTCCGTTACGGGTTGGTGTGGTAAACAAGAAGCTTTTACTTATGTTAGTGTTGATTTAGGGAAAGTATATCGAGTGAAAGCAATTTTGGTAAAAGGAGTAGTCACGTCCGATATAGTTGGCCGACCAACAGAAATAAGGTTTTTCTACAAACAAGCTGAAAACGAAAACTACGTTGTTTACTTCCCTAACTTTAACCTCACAATGAGAGATCCAGGAAATTATGGAGAGCTGGCGATGATAACCTTGCCGAAATATGTGCAGGCACGGTTTGTCATATTAGGCATCGTTAGTTTTATGGACAACGCCTGCCTTAAATTTGAGCTCATGGGCTGTGATGAGCCTTCAGTGGAGCCTTTGTTGGGATATGACTACGGATATTCTCCATGTGTTGGTACGTAAAACTAAACTTGTGTAATATTTGATGCAATTTCTTTATTCTTTAAATGATTTAAAATCCAAAAGAAACTAATTGTTACGGGCTTATATTTTGTGTTTTTAAACTTAGTACCTAATTTGCTATTTCAGATAATGAACCACCAGTATTCCAGAATTGTCCTCAACATCCAATCATAGTCCAAACTGATGTAAATGGTGGACTCTTACCAGTTAATTTCACAGAACCTACAGCAACAGATAATTCTGGTGCTATTGCAAGATTAGAAGTAACACCACAACATTTCAGAACACCCATACAAGTATTCCATAATATGGTTGTTAGATATGTGGCGTTCGACTTTGACGGAAATGTGGCCATTTGTGAAGTAAATATCACCGTACCAGACTATACACCACCAAGACTTAGCTGTCCACAAAGTTACGTCATAGAATTAGTTGATAAACAAGACAGCTATGCTGTGAACTTTAATGAAACCAGAAGAAGAATTAACGCAACGGATGCATCTGGAGAAGTTTCCTTGAAGTTTATTCCAGAGAAGGCGGTAATACCAATTCGTGGTTATGAAAATGTTACAGTCGTTGCGACAGACAAATATGGAAACAGAGCGCAATGTCACTTCCAGGTAAATACAAGGACTGAAATAGTTGCCGAAATAACTTCGATTTTATAAAATGAAAGCACTTAATATGGATTTGTATGATGTATATTAACATAATTTTAGCCACCTGCATAATGTATTTGACAACTTTGTCTATGTCATTTTAGGCGTAAAGGGACGACTGAATTTAAATGAGGGGCAGAGTCAGGCTGGATAAATTATTACGTTTTATTCTAATGCTTGAAATATTAAATCGATGTTGTTATTTTTACATTTACATGTACTTTGTATTTTTATTTGAATGTTATAACAACATAACAGTATATAAAGAACACGTCAAATGTCAATGGTGTCTTTAGGCCACGAGGTCTAAAGGTAGGTCTTACCACCAGAAAATTCTAGTAGCTGGCAAAACATATCCATTTAAAAATACTGTCGGTGTAAATCAAAGCAGATTTTCTGTTCAGCGTAGTTCTGGATGTTTTCACACACCAAGTTGAAACTATTTATAACGATTTTTAATATTTCTATTGTTATTAATACTGGTATAAGTTTATAGATGTTAAGTTCTATGTTATTTTGTAGGTATCTGTTCAAGCAACACCCTGTGTGGACTGGGAACTGATGCCCCCAGCACACGGTGCCCTCAACTGTCTTCCTGGAGACAGAGGAATCCAATGTATAGCAACATGCAGCCCTGGATATAGGTTCACAGACGGAGAACCTGTAAAGACATTTGTTTGTGAAACTAAACGGCAGTGGGTACCTACTGCGGTTGTACCGGATTGCGTTTCTGAAAGTAAGAACTTTTATTACAAAAAAAAATCTCATTTATCTTTTGCGACTTAAATAATGCTGTCGTAAAATAAGGAAATTTTGATCTAATCGAAATTAATACTTTAGTGATTCTAAAAAATTGAAGCGGATCGATTAACATTCTATGCATTCAGAATACCCCAATAAATAAACATAGAGTGTTGAAATGAATAATAACAATAACAACATAAATAAAAAAAGTTTTTTATGAATAAATGTCTATTATTATCTATTAGTAAATGCCTGCTTTGCATATTTTATTGTAGAATATTAACTACCTACTTCAAATTTCATATTTTTTCTGTAAATTATAAATGTAATGTAATAAAAATATTCATTACTGTTTCAGATACTCAACAAGCGGCATATCATGTCGTAGCGAGTGTGCAATATCGTGCCCTTGGAGCCGTATCTAACGCGTGTTTACCTCAATACAAAGACCTACTCGCTCAGTATGACAATATCTTGAATGAAAGACTCACTCAGCGATGCTCAGCAGTCAATGTGAACATCAATGTTACTTTCATAAACGTAATGCCTAACCTACTGGATGAGAATGTAGTGAAGATGGATTTCGTCCTTGCAATAACTCCTGCTGTAAGACAAACACAACTTTACGACCTTTGCGGTTCTACATTGAATCTTATTTTTGACTTATCTGTACCCTACGCAAGTGCTTTAATAGAACCTGTCCTGAACGTATCTTCCATTGGAAACCAGTGTCCTCCTCTACGAGCAATTAGAAGTGCTATTACTAGAGGGTTCACTTGCAGCGTTGGTGAAGTTTTGAATATGGATACGAATGACGTACCCAGATGCTGTAAGTATATCATTTATATCGTTTTGCTATCGTTACATTATGTAAACGGAACATCCGTATTATAAAAAAAAACCTAAGGTTGGCGAATTCTAAATAAAATTATTACGTTATTTCATTAAATCTAGTTTTGTGAAATATTCGTAAAATTAAATTAAAAAATGATAATAACTTATATAACAATTACACATGTAAAAGTTATTTTCTTCATTTCGTGATTACCAGTAAATTAATAATTCATGCAATATTTTTAGCAGTAATTAACGGTGTGTCGTCAGAAAACACGTACTTTAATTAGTAATTTTGTTTTTTCAGTACATTGCCCTGCTGGTACATACGCTGGAGAGAAACAAAAGAGTTGTACTATGTGCCCACGCGGATTTTTCCAAAATCAAGCTCGTCAAGGCTCATGCCTCAGATGTCCTCAGGGAACATTCACAAGGGAAGAAGGATCAAAAGAATTATCTGACTGTGTGCCTGTTTGTGGATACGGTACATACTCACCAACTGGATTAGTCCCTTGTTTGGAATGTCCTAGAAATAGTTATACCAGTGAACCACCTTTGGGTGGATTCAAGGATTGTCAGGCATGTCCAGTCAATACTTTCACGTATCAGCCAGCTGCTTCAGGAAAAGATAAGTGTAGAGCAAAATGTGCTCCTGGAACTTATTCACCAACGGGATTGGCTCCTTGCTCTCAATGTCCTAGAAACTTCTATCAAAACTTAGTTGGTCAAACTCTATGTATGGAATGTCCAACGAATATGAAAACAGTAGGAACGGGTACAACGGGATTAGAAGAATGTATACCCGTGGAGTGCTCCAACAGTGCTTGTCAACACGGAGGCTTATGTGTACCTAAAGGACATGGAGTTCAATGCTACTGTCCTGCCGGTTTCTCAGGGCGCAGATGTGAAATAGATATCGATGAATGCGAAAGCCAACCTTGCTATAACGGTGGTACTTGCATTGATCTACCACAGGGGTATCGTTGCTCATGTCCGACTGGATACGGAGGAATAAATTGTCAAGAAGAAAGATCCGATTGCAGAAATGATACTTGTCCTGAGCGTGCAATGTGCAAAGACGAACCTGGATACAATAATTTCACCTGCTTATGTAGGTCTGGATATACGGGAATTGAATGCGATGTAACTGTAAGTATTTCATGTATTACGATTGATGTTACTGTTAGTACTCGCATGTGCTTGTTAAATTTCAATAATTTAATATTATTTTTAATTTACAGATTGATCCTTGTTCAACAAATGGCAATCCTTGTAAAAACGGTGCTTCTTGTACCGCTTTACAACAAGGAAGGTACAAATGTGAATGTTTACCTGGCTGGGAAGGTCAATTGTGTGAAACAAATACGGATGACTGTATCGAGAAGCCTTGTCTGCTTGGAGCTCCGTGCACAGATTTAGTTAACGATTTTAGTTGTGCCTGTCCACCAGGTTTCACCGGTAAACGTTGTCATGAAAAAATAGATCTTTGTTCTAATGATCCTTGCAAACATGGAATTTGTGTAGACAAATTATTTATGCATCAGTGTATCTGTGATCCTGGTTGGTCTGGACCGTCCTGTGATATTAACATAAACGAATGTATTATTTCTCCATGCGAAAATGGTGGTCGTTGTATAGATGGAATAGATGATTTTACTTGTAACTGTGAAGTTGGATATACTGGTAAAAGATGTCAACACACCATTGACGACTGTTCTTCAGAGCCTTGTCAGAATGGCGCCACTTGTGAAGACCGTTTAGATGGATTCGTTTGCAAATGTCGACCAGGTTACATTGGTCAACAATGTGAAACAGCTATCGATGAATGTCTTAATGAACCTTGTAATCCATCAGGGACTGAGAGATGTATCGATCTTGACAATAAATATCAGTGTGTCTGTCGTGAAGGTTTTACAGGAGAAATGTGTGAAACGAATATCGACGACTGTGAATCAAACCCTTGTTATAATGGCGGATCCTGTAAGGATGAAGTAGGAGATTACAAATGTATATGTCAACCTGGATGGACGGGTAGAAGATGTGAACGTGATATCGGAAATTGCTTCAATTTACCTTGTCAAAATAACGCCAAATGTATTGATCTTTTCCAAGACTATTTCTGCGTGTAAGTGATCATATAAATTATTTTTTTAATTCCATCTTTAAAATTCTTATAGAGTTATTGTAGTTGATTTAATTTGAATGTATAAGTAATTCTATACTTTTTTTTAAGATGTCCAAGTGGAACAGACGGCAAACAATGCGAAACAGCTCCAGAGAGATGTATCGGTAGTCCTTGCATGCACGGTGGAAAATGCCAAGACTTTGGTTCCGGCCTAAACTGTACTTGTTCAAATGACTATACAGGAATTGGATGCCAATACGAATTTGACGCTTGTGAAGCTGGACTGTGTCAAAATGGAGCCACTTGTATTGACAATGGAGAGGATTACACTTGCATGTGTGCTCCAGGCTTTAAGGGGAAAAATTGTGATGAAGATATCATTGACTGCAAAGAAAACTCGTGTCCACCGTCCGCCACGTGTATCGATTTACCTGGCAGGTTCTATTGTCAATGTCCATTCAATTTGACTGGTGACGACTGTCGTAAATGTAAGTGAATATTGTTTTATATTGTTCTCAAATATAACCAAGAATCTAATCAAGAAAACAGTACAACAATTATTTGCCTACCACCAAGGCCGATCCATAATATGTCTTCTATGCTAAATCAAAGAATTCTTTCATTGTTTAATCATAATTATAATTATTATATTATTTTCATTATTAAGTGTTTCTCGCCTAATACATGACATATATTTATTGCAGCTATTAGTGTGGATTACGATCTTTACTTCAGCGATCCCCTGCGTTCAAGTGCAGCCCAAGTGGTACCTTTTGACACGGGCTCGGCCAACAGTTTGACTGTCGCTATGTGGGTTCAATATACACAACAAGACGAAGGTGGTGTGTTCTTTACGGCATACAGCGTTAGGTATGTATTTTTTGTGTCTTTTAACTCAAGAGAGTTCATTGTGTAATAAAAAAATACATTTTTCAGTAAAAACTAACTTTTTAAATAACTGACCAAAATTCGTTCTTAACTTTTATTAATGAATAACAATTGATGATGATGATGAACAATTGAAAAAAATATTCGAAACAGTATGTTAGAAAATAAAAAAAAATATGATTCTGTGGCATATCAGAATCCCAATTGTTTCTACGATGTAAAAAGTTAGATATTTCATGATTTTATCTGTACAATAAATCTGTAGAAGGGTCAATTCTATACATTGAAAATATTGAAAAAATAAATAGCAGTTGGTGTTACTGGATTGATACCAAACCCAAATATGTGATTTAAAAAAATTTTGTCTGTCTGTATGTTCAGGCATCACGTGAAAACTAACGGTTCGATTTCGATGAAACTTGGTATAATTATATCTTATTATCCTAGGCATAAAATGGGATACTTTTTATCCTGGAAAAATACCTAGAAAAAAGATCTTAATTTTTCAATTTTATTACGCGAAGACCGACATCCGCGCGGACGGAGTCGCGGTTGGAATCTAGTACCTTAATAAAATATGTGAAGGGAACGGGAAGGGACAGGGTTTTAATTATTTACTACTCGTAGATGTTGACATTTAAACCTGCAAAAAGGAATCGAAAAGATCCTAATCGTATTAAACCTTTTCGGTTAATTAACTTTGGTAAAATGGTTCTCCAAGGGTTTATAAAGTGAAAATATTATGCGTATAATACAAAAGCATGTTATAATTTAAATTATTGCTAATTAGCTTTCCACTCATGTAAAATAAGTTAATTGATGCATCACAGTAAAATTTTGGTGATAACGATGAATAGTTAATTTCCTCTGGCTTTTTTAGTTTTGAGCTTGTACTGATACTTTATTTCTAAAAAAATAATACAAAATTCCTCAGTTAACATAAAATATTGTTATTTATAGACATGTGTTTTATTTATCAAAGTATATCTTTGTACTTCTATAAAAGTATATATATTTAAAAATTAAAAATAAAAATTATAAGCTATATATATTTCTACTTCACCTTAAAACTGTTTAGGCGTTTAATATTTTCTCTTAAACTTTTTTTGACCATTTAACTTAAACCTAAAAAATTGACAATCTTTGTGTTAAACCTCTTTTTTAATTTGTAAAATCTATGCAGAGTTTGATACGGAGTCTTTTATTTGGAATGCTTGCAAAACAAATGCCATACTCAAAAATGTAAAATAATATAAATATATTTATGTTGGTGTTGGTCCGGGCTTCTTTGCAGAATAGAAAAAAGAATCCGCCTTCCTGCCAGGCAGGTCGTAAAAAGCGAGCATAGGTATACCGTCACTAACACCTGACTAGGTGGTAAAGTTTTGCAGCGACTCGCCCGGATTGTTACCACCGCCTTAACTACTCCTGCCGCCATAACGTCATGACGTGTTCCGGTTCAGTTAGCCGGTAAACTTACTTTTGCTCGAGACCTAAGATCCCGGCCTCAGGTCGGCAACGCAACATTACCGCCTTTGGTGTCTCTAGGCGGCGGGAATTTCTTACCATCAGGAAATCCGTCGGCTTGTTTGCCTTCCAATATTAAAAAAATATATATATATTCCCTAATATGACGACTACTGAGGCTACTAAAGTACTTAAAGTTGATCACGCTAAAGTTTTCTCTGTTAATATTTATGGCATTTAATCCCTGAAATTAATGTATCTCTATAATATTTATTCTTTCAGCAACTCCCACATCGCTCTGAACAGAAGAACTATCATTCAAGCACACTCCAACGGTGTTCAAGTCTCGTTATTCCCTGAACTTCAAGATGTATATCTCAGCTTTGGGGAATTTGCCACTGTTAACGATGGTCAATGGCATCACGTGGCGTTGGTCTGGGATGGCAATAATGGAGGAGAACTGACGCTTATAGCAGAAGGTTTGATTGCTAGCAAACTTGAAGGATACGGTAGTGGGAAAACATTGCCGAAATAGTGAGTACACATTTTCTGTTATTGTTCCTCTCTAAGAGTCACCTTTGAAGTACTTTAAATACAGTCTACATCGTAATAATGGAAGTACGACCGCCTTTGTGTATTTTTCTCTTTGCAGTCAAATGTGTCGACGGGAAAGAATTTCTTGGCTTATATTTTATGAATTTCGTGATTGTTGTACGAATGCACAGTATTTTTCATTCTCAAAAAATAGCCGTCTCTGTTTTATGCGTTTATCTGATAGGTTTATTTCGAAGCCTAAAAGTTTATTGTGCAAATTTTCCTCGAAAACGAAAAAATGTTTTATGAGTATTAGTATATTCATCGAATTTCTTTTACAAGCCCACATTTTTTTAAATAATAGCTCAATTATAAGTTACTAGCCGAACCGGCGACCTTCGTACCGCTTGTGAACACACTACTAATAACCAGATACTGAATGCGTTGAAAAAATAAAGTATTGTTTTTTCCATTTTATTTAACATTCTCATGACAATAACCAACACAGTGCAAAAAGAATAACAAAATTTGTCCATCCGTTCAGGTGTAATGCGATGACCACGTGAAATGAGTATTTTATAATAATACGCGTATATATTTTTATATACTTACATATAGTTAATGTTATTTAGTGTTGTAATAAATTAAATGGGTTAAAACGGATATGCTATAAACTAAGTTTTTATATGATAGGTCCTTGAACCAGCACACGAGTCTCCTTATAGTAAGAAACAACAGTGGCTTATAGACACCATAGATGTTACAGGTACGTCGATGTCTTACGGCCGGTATGTTGCGCCAATTGCATGAGTGTACCGGCCACCCTTCTCTTCGAAACGGAATATTACAGGGTCATTATAGCGGCAGGAATAGCTGAGGTGGTGATCCCTACCCGGCAAGTTGCTGCACAGCACTACCTGTGGTCTTGTTAGTAATGACCCATATTTGATCCAGTGCTCTCCTCTTATGAACTGCCTGGCAGAGGCAGATAGTCTGTTCTACATATCGGACCCGGACTAACAAGAGGAATTCAAGAAGTAGTAGTTGAAGTAATATATCTAAATAATTTAAGCATTCGTACTTGAGACTTCTGATATACATGGTACATAGTTAGTACTACTACTACACGAAGTTCTTAGAATTTTAGAGGGACCTATATCAATTTACGTTATAATTTTTTGCAGCGTCTGGGTAACATTGGGTAAACCACAATCAGAGAATATCAAATCATACACTGAATATGGGTTCCAAGGACACTTAACTAAAGTACAAATATGGAACAGAGCATTGGATGTAACGAATGAAATACAAAAGCAAGTCCGAGATTGTAGAACTGAACCCGTACTTTACACGAGTCTGGCTCTTACATGGACCGGGTATGAGGATATACTTGGAGGAGTCGAAAGAATAGTTCCATCACATTGCGGACAAAGGATATGTCCAAACGGTTACACTGGACCAAAATGCCAGCAACTGCAGGTTGACAAGGAACCACCAGTAGTGGACCGCTGTCCTGGAGATTTATGGGTTATTGCTAAGAACGGTTCGTCGCTAGTGAAATGGGACACGCCCGTGTTCACGGATAACGTTGGTGTCGTCAGAGTGGTGGAGAAGTCTGGGCACAGACCTGGTCAAAACTTGGTATGGGGTGCTTACGAGATTGCGTACGTCGCTTATGATGCGGCCGGCAATGCTGCTACGTGTACCTTCAAAGTTACAGTGTTATGTAAGTTTTTTTTAAAATAATTTTAACAGCTTAGCAAAGGAATAATTTTTTTTATATGTTAAAAGACAGTCATAATACTGCTGATACCTATCATTTTTTTGTTTTTTTTATTTTATTTTGAAATTAGCAAACAAGTGTGCATCTTTCCTTGTGCTAAGAGGCAACCGTCGTCAACGTATAAACTATAAACTGCTATGTTTACCAATGTTACTGGGGCATGGATGTCTTTTTTTTGAATCTCGGCATATGTGTGATATAGTGGCGGCACGAAAAGGAAAAGTTTTGATACCAACAAAGGAAAAGTTTTTCAGGAAAAGGAAAATTTTGCTACAAAGCCCTAGCAACTAGTTATGTCTGACCGATGTAATGTAACAGACCAATAAGAGATGTAATGTCCGATAGCGGAGTTCTGTCCCCCGCTGGCGGAGCCGCTGGGCGGGTACCAGTCGTGCCGCGACTGGGGCGCGGGCGGCCAGTTCAAGGTGTGCGAGATCGCGTGCCGCGACGGCCTGCGCTTCTCCCAGCCCGTGCCGCCCTTCTACACGTGCGGCGCCGAGGGCTTCTGGCGCCCCACACCCGACCCCACGCTGCCGCTCGTCTACCCGGCCTGCTCCCGTGAGTCTACACTACTCCTTACTTTTATTCTTTTCAGCAGGTGACCCTTTTGATGTTAAGAGAAACATAGCAAAGTGTATGAATAGTTGGTACTGATACGTCCCCTTAGACCCAAATCTTAGGTTGCATGAGCGTCCTGGATGCCCAACTCTGCACCATAATACATGACCGTGTCGAGCACTGACATCGTGACAGCAGGAATTAACAAGGCGTCGGTATTAGAGACTACGAAGAGAAACCTACCAACCGAGCAGCATCAATTATATTAATTACATATCATATATTATGTTAAGTAATGGTTCTATGTTAATGACATGTAAACCTTAACCCTTCTCTAATGAACTGGAAGCTCGTATTACAAACTGCAACGTGGTTACGTATACTGTGGATACGTATAATGTAATAACATTCTCCTTATGTTTTGATATGGCTTTACTTAAGTCTTTAGACTATAATTTGAACCTATATGCCAGACATGTTAAAAATTTTAAGATCTTAACTTTTCAAAAATTGTATAAAAATGGACAGAAAGGTTTTCTGATTGTAAGGACATCTTACATAAATAAATCCAACTAAGGTCTTGTCCTTCAAAACAAAACATAACAGTAACGTGCACTGACATTATGGTATAGTTAGAGTGTCATAAATCTCATAAAATGACGCTCGCCTCTTACAGTTTTTTGACAGTAAAGCAATCAGCTGACATTACAGGTCAACATTCTACTACACTAATACCAGGTCTATATTGTCTTTATAAAACAAGTTGTTTTGCTTACGGACGTTAGTTTTTTGTACGAATCGTAACCTCTAACTGTCTTATTAATAGATATAGACTAAACTGTTGCAAGGTTAAACATTAAATGTCTTATTACTAAACACGGAGTAAAGTACGCCATGGTTCAACCTCCTATTATAGTCTTTGTAACAATATGATACAGGCTATAAATTATAATATTATCAACTTATTTTTACTTAAGATTACAATTTACCAATTTAAATCGGATTAGCATTTACAGCTGCTAACAAAGTTGCTGGTGCAACTAGTAAGCAATATAACATAACTATGTTAGTTATGAAAAATACATATAAACCTTCCTCTTCAATCACTTTATCTATTAAAAAAACCGCATCAAAATTTGTTGCGTAGTTTTAAAGATTTAAGCTTACAAAAGGACAAAGGGACAGGGGAAGGGACTTTGTTTTGTACTATGTAGTGATTATATCATAAACCTACTATTTTATTATTACTATCTACTTGTTTATTATTTTAGTTTAGACTTAGAAACATAGGAAGTAAAGCTTTACTGATGTTTCTTTAAATATTTCTGTAAACTGTACACAGAAATCTCATAAATAAAATGATATTTGTATTTTCTTTCCAGCTGCGTCACCAGCGCAACGTGTGTTTAAGGTGTCCATGTTGTTCCCGAGCTCCGTCCTGTGTAACGACGCCGGACAAGCCGTGCTAAGACAAAAAGTCCGCAGCGCTATAAATCAACTCAACAGAGACTGGAACTTCTGCTCGTATGCTGTTGACGGTAAGGAATTCACAATAATGTAGTCCATACAACAAGTACTTAGCATTTTCAAGTTCACAAAAACTAATAAAACAATCTTGGCTAATCTTGTTGTATAAAAACTTATAACATTTTTTGATTAAGTCTTAAGCATTATCCAGACTGTTATAACCACGCCCCAATCACTTATTTGGTGGAAACTTTGTTTGAACCAATTAAAAATTTGGATCAAATCTACATTCCACACGCACGCAAACCAATGTTTGCAATCAACGTTAAAAAAACACACTAGTTTTTAGTAAATACGTACAGTTTTGTATCTGTTTCGTATCTGTTCTGTTTTTTATTATTTAGAGATCAAAGAAGCATTCGTATGCTTGTTTGATTCTTCTTTATGATAAAGTATAAACATCGCCTGAACCAAAGTAGGTGACAAAATGTTGATAAACAAAGGATAAAATGTTGAGCCTCTTAATTTATGTAAGTTTACCAAGTTTACTTTCCACAATGATATTTGACAAGGGCAACCTATGTTATGGCAACACACACTCTTGAAACTATTGAGTTTATTAAAACACAAATTATTTTACCAGGAACTCGAGAATGTAAAGAACTGGATATCAACGTGAAGTGCGACCATCGCGCCAATGTCCGGCAAACTCGAGAAGTTTCCAGCCCGTCCAGCGCCGCCGCCGAAGATTCCTACGTGCTGGACGCTATTATACCCGTCGAAGAGTAAGTAATCCACAGATTTATGAAAGTCACTCTCTAGATGTAGAATACATAATCAATAAAGTTTTGGAGACTACGATCGCTTTATAGGGAAAAGGTTTAGCACAATGGAGACAAAAAACCATCCACATTTTTAATTTAAGTCTGTGCAAAATGAATTAGCAAAAAGTTCTTTAAATTGTTAATTTATTTTCCCATCCAGCATCAGCTCAGCATTTAATTTTTTACCAACCAGAGACTACAATACTATTCGTAATTCGTGACGTCTTTGACGTTTCAACGTTTTGTATCATAAATCCATTCAACTGAAAACGATGTCGTTTTCGGACTATCTTAATTATTGCATTTTTAATCTTTGTATTATTAATTCTGGTAAAATTAATAAACATCACAAAAGTTAATTAATAAACACAACAAAAGTTTGTCTGGCAGAGATCGCCCTGAAGCAATAAGACCGCCTTTGTGCACCAAAGTTAAATATTATTATAAACGAAAAAGTTTGTATTGTTTTGTAAATTTTGGTGCCTAATAAAGAGTATTCATTAATTCATTGATTCATTTAAAAGTGAAACTCCTCATGAAACATTAATTTACTAAACGACGTGTCTCAGAGCTATACTTTATCCCTTAAAGTATTCGTAACTGTAGTCCTTTTACCAATATAGGAAACTCTTGTAGTAGGTATTGGTGTATCTAGAAGTATAGGTGAGGGAATACATTTTTATGCGAGGTTTAAAAACTTATTTCTGTGGAACTTACATTAATTAATTGAATAATTCAACACTGTACTTATGTTAGCACGTTTGCAATATTTAACAAGAATTTCAAATTAGCACTTAATTTCTTTAGTCACTAATTTGTTTAAAATACTCATAGTCTTCGTTTTCTAAACAGAAATCTATTTCAAATTTGAAATTTTGAAAAATTTAAATAAATATTACACGTTTGATTAAGGCTATTTCATTAATTAAGATTTTTAAATTAGCAAATATGAAAAAATAAACAAATCATACAAAAGTTCAACTAAACTAAGTAAAACGAAGACTACGTTACATGTATATCTAGTTATAGCATGTCTATTGAAACACTGTTGCATGATTTGTCTCTCGCACATAGGAACCGCAGCAGTCGAGAGGGAAGACAGGCTGGAGACATGTACAGCGTCGAGATCTCTTTCCCGGCTATTAAGTAAGTACCACCGCACTAGCGCACCTTTACAGTATTATTCTAGATGTTGGTTTAACCTTGATTTAATACTATTCTAAACAGGAATACTGTAGACATAGAGATGGTCTTCATAAAATTTTGAATGGTGTCAAACAATATCCAACGCTTCTTCAAAATGTTTCGCCTTGTAAACCGTTGGGTAGTAAAGGTATAAGGAGGTGGTGGGTTATTCCATACACATAATTAAATTCAAACATAGTTACAGTTATGAAAAATTGTACAGAATGAAGCTCGAACTTATTTGTAAGTGATACCTAGGGTATGATTTTTCGTATCCTAACACTCTGTAGTAATAAATCAATCAGACATGTGTTAGTCACGGACTAAATCATTTTGGCAGCCATTTTCCTTACTATCGTATTTCGAAAGTCAGTTGCTGACTGTAAAATAACCAATGTAATAAGCACAGACTATACGCATTGGGAACTTATTAGATAGTTTTTAATGACACATGACAGGGAACAAGCACAGAGCTCTCCTAATAACCTATAAACACCTTAGATACTATAGGTGCCTTGCTGTCCTGTGGCCGGAATATCAGGCCTATCGTGAAGTGCAAACTTACCCTCCGGTCGAACACTGCCATTAAAGCATCAGGAATAGATAAGGAGGTGTAATGTGTAATCCTATTCGGGCAGTTTGTTTTACAGCACTACTGCCAGTACCTAGTCTTATCGGTAATGACCTGTTTTATCTATCCCTTTCTTACGAGTTGCTTGTCGGGGAGGCATATAGTCTGTTCTACACTAGGGCGCCCTGACTAACATGGAGTCTTTCTACACATTTCTTCAATTCTTCTATCAAATTATATTTTGTCGACCCTTACTATTTATTGGGGCCCCAGCTGTCAAAAAAAAAAGGAGACTACTAGATCCCTAAATCTCTGCCTTCTAAGAATACATACATGCTAAATTAACATTATTGCAATATTTCAGTGACCCCGTCATTCACGGCAGCAACAACGAACGCTCCACGGTCAAACGACTGCTGGAGAAACTTATTCTCGAAGACGAACAATTCGACGTACAAAACATTCTCCCGAACACCGTACCAGATCCGGCTAGCTTGAAACTTGAATCGGATTACGCTTGTCCCATGGGTCAAGTTGTTATGGGTTCGGACTGTGGTAAGTCATTTAATTCGGACATTACCTATGAATTTCTAAAACTTGCAAGAAGTGAGATCGACAGAATTATGAGGTTTGGAGGGAAACAAGCAGATAGATCTCCTTATACTAAACAATACTCGTCATATATTCTGCAATGAAGCGGGTCACGTACCTTCGGGCACGTGAGCTCTATGGTATACAGCAATTTTGACAGAGCCCTTTACCATGAGTTTACGGCTTGTCAAGTTTACTATACTCGCTGCCGACTCTGTAAACTATTTGTATGAAAACTTTGAACAGAGCCCTTACTATGAGTTTACGGCTTGTCATGTTTACTATACTGTCTACTGTCACTGTAAATTATTATTTGTATGAAAATTTTTAACAGCGCCTCTATTGGTAACTAAGAGAAACACATTTTAGACTATACGTGACCATTTTAGACCAATACTAGTTTGCTACTATTTAGAGCGAAATGCAAGGCAAGTCAAAAAGTCGAGGGCAAGAGGCTTCCTATTGAACCTACAATATATATTTTTCTCAATCTCCGTATCAACTTGCCGCCATCTTGGCCGTCGGCTGGCGACGCTCTTGATACCAACCCATGGTTAAGATTCAGATCATTGCTGTTAAATCATCAGGAAATCCGTCTTCTTGTTTTCCTTCCAATATCATAAAATAATATATCGTTGATGTGCAGTGTCGTGTGCGGTGGGCACGTACTTGGACGGTGCGAGCGACACGTGCCGGCCGTGCCCGGCGGGCAGCTACCAGTCGGNGCCGGACAGCCCGCCGTCACACAGGCCGCCGGCGCGCGCAGCGCCGCCGACTGCAAAGGTAACATTACACCTCCCTTCTCTGTCGAAGGAGAAGAATCCTTTTTAAAAAAAACATCTACTTATTTTTCATTTAATGCATTCAAATAAATAAAGTCATGAATAGATTATTAGAGTTGGTTTTTCAAGCTACACATGTTACATTGGAGTGGAGACCACGAGATGGACAGACGACCTTATGAGGGTCGCGGGGTCTCGTTGGATACAGGCCGCTTCCATCCGGTCGAAGTGGAAGTCAATGGGGAAGGCCTATGTTCAGCAGTGGACGTCCTATGGCTGAAATGATGATGATGATGATGATGATGTTACATTGAGAAATAATTTTATAATTTGGAACGTTGCTATAATGCCGTAATGTTAATTTCAGAACGCTGTGCTGCGGGCAAATTCTACGACGCCGAAGCGGAGCTGTGCAGACCGTGTGGGCACGGGTCGTACCAACCGCGCGAGGGAGCGTTCTCTTGTATCGCCTGCCCGCGCGGACAGACCACGCGCGCCACAGAAGCTGTCAGCGCCGCGGAGTGCAGGGACGACTGTCCTGAGGGTATGCTCTATGATAATTAATAGTTATAACAGTGTAGTTGTAGTTTAGTTTAACAGTCTTTCAGGTAGTTAAAACATTCTTTTTATTTTTACTTTCATAGCCCTGATGATGCTGTAAAAAGAGAAACCGGTTGGCTAAAGAGTACCATAAAGTGTTAAATAAAGTGTATAGTTAAGTGGATAAGTACTTTTGTTACTGAAAAGTTTGCTACCAAAAAGTGTGCATACGATGGTATTTCACCAAGTGCCGACGGTAGCAAGTATAGATTCTATTAATAGTTATGCTAATATTGAACTATTGAATCGCATTAAGTATCTTCAAGCCCATATCCCCGAAGCGGTAGGCAGAGGCACAACCAGGGTACCTACGACTAGCCGAAGACACTAAGTATTGAATCGCATTAATTTTAAATAAGTAGTTAATAATAATATTTCATGCATTATGAAAGGTTGTTTCTTGTAACATTTGCATAATAGTAATAGTAAGGCAGTGATACCAAATCGGAGAAATTGCAGATTTCTATTACTTAATTACATCTGTCAGTACCAGTGGAATAATTCAGTAACGTATTTTTAAAGTGAAACTTTGACTAGTGTAACATTTTTTCGTTACGCACCATCTTTGTTCTTATCCCTACCACGCGTGATTCGAAGTATACTTTCATCAGCGGAGTAGGGATTGGAAATAAACTTTATTTAACCAATTTCTGTAAAGTTGCATATAGTAAATTATTTTTTGAAAAATAACGTCATAAAGAAGTTTCACTTCTTCACTTCTTACGAGTGTACGCCAGTACACGCACACATTTTTTTTTTTATTTTGGTGTTGTTACATCCCAAAGTCGACAAAAGGGTGAATGTGTATGTGCCCCCCAGGGTCGCAGCTGAGCAGCGGCGGCGGTTGC
>NJDD01002362.1:141384-161639 GCA_002245505.1 Calephelis nemesis
GGCGCCGCCTCGCCCGACCACTGCTCGCTGCCCGTCTGCCGACCAGGTACGTACACCACACTCTCATACGTCGTGTTCTCTTATATCTCCTGTCACGATGTTTGTCCGCGATGGACTCCTAAACTACTTAACCGATTTCAATGAAATTTGCAAACCGTTTGCAGTTTGATCCAACTTGTAAGATAGGATAGCTTACATCTCAATTTTTTGATAAAAAAATTACCGAGCGAAGTCGGAACAGGCAGCTAGTATATATATACTTATCTCATACGTCGTCCTTATTCATCATCATATAATCATCGTTTCAATTTTTGTCGTATTACCTGCTAATTCATTTCATCTAATAAATTGTAGACTACGTTAGTCAGCTGATGGGTCACCACTCCAGAATTTTACCGATCGACAACCTGTGAATCGGATTTTTTAAATTTGTGGCCTATCCACTGATATTATCAATCCTACAAACTGTATCTACAGCACGAATTCTTCTAATATTTGTTTGTTAGAGATACTGTATTCTAACGAACGTTCTAACATAGGTAACCTAATAATAATCTTCTACATCTCACTTGACATGTTACTCTACTTTAAAAGTTTGACCTTTCCTTAAAAATACCTATGACATTAAATAAGAAACATTCCGACTCTTACAAGCTATGTACATATTTACTGGTTATTTTAATTAACTATTTAAACGTTCATCGTAACCATAATTTTATTTTAAAGTAATTCATATTGCTCAATTATGTTATTTTCATTTTATCAATGCACTTGTTACACAATAAAATACTTACAGATATCTCCAGTTTAATATTAGCAAATACAAGAAATTAAATACCGCACTAACATTAATAACCACATAAATTCTATATCTTAATTAAGTATCCGTATTGGAAAATCATAAAATACGCCAATCCTACACTATCGCTTGTATCTTTGACCATTCATACAATCGTATTAAGGTAGATATTGATCTGAATCGCTACCAGGAACACTTATCGGTATCGAGTACTAAATAAATTAATTTAAATATCGGTAAAAACAAATATAAATCTCAGATTCCTTAGAGCTATTTCTATTATTATAATCTATCAAAACAAAAATTACGTCTCTTCTTTTATACAATTACTGCATATCATATGGTTCGAAGAAATAGTAAACAATATTAAAATAAAACTCTATAAATTTTAAAGAAAGAAAAAATTTCGCCCCAGACAGGATTTGAACCTGTAACCTTTCGTCTCAAGCCGACGAATGCTCTAACCAATTGAGCTACTGAGGATTCAAGTCCCGTGGCGAAATTTTTTTTAATTCCTTTCTAACCCGTTAACGCGGGTAGTTATGTCCTATAGATACACAATTCTGAGTACCCACCAAATGAGATCATCACCGATGAAATTCACATTTTTTTAGAATGGACATAACTTTCGTTACTTGCATCGTATTTTTATTATTTTTTATTTTTTAGCACTTGCCCTGTGCGTGGGATAAATTTCTATAAATTTTAAAGAAAGAAAAAATTTCGCCCCAGACAGGATTTGAACCTGTAACCTTTCGTCTCAAGCCGACGAAACTGACTCCTATTTAAACTTTTTAAAATGCAAACTCTGACCAACTGTATGTACTATAATGAGTCTATAAACAATTGATATAGGTCCCACGCAATTCAATTGCAAGTAATACATAGAAATACTTTCAAAAAATACGTATTGTAATAAATGTTATAAAATTGTAGACCTAGAAATACAGATATAGTACAGACATCTATTGTCGTCATTCAAATGTATATTTCTTTTGATAATTGGACTCGAGCCTCATGGATAATATGGTGTTAGCGGTGAACAATTTTTAGTTGAAAGTCACCTAACATCAAGTTTGGATATTTCATATTTTTATTATATCTAAGTTATATTTATCAACAGAATTTTGAAACTCTTAATGAAATTAAAGTAATAAGACATTCATAACATCTGTACAGTAGTACTATTAAAATTATGCGCTTCGGCTATATTCGTCAAGCTTCGGCAATCCGAATGTATTTTAAAGATATCTATATACCTATAGAGTTGTCAATACATAATTAATCATTTCGCTTAAATTTAGATAACGTCAGCCAATTTAAAAATAAAAATATAAACTGTAAAAGAGTAAAATGTGTAAAGCCGAAGCGCATAATTTAAATATTAGTGCTATATACCAGTCTGACAACTAGTCGCGCAGTGACAAGTAGTAGTGACAACTAGTAGTAGTTGCTAACGCCTTGTTCCCGCGTTGCTGAGGCCTTGTTCCCGCGTTGCTGAGGCCTTGTTCCCGCGTTGCTGAGGCCTTGTTCCCTCGTTGCGGTTGCGTGGTGTACAAGGCGCGATACATACACTGCGGCAGTGTGTCGCTCACGCTTCGCTTTCGCTTTGGTCGCGTAGGTTTGACCGAAGCCTAAGTCTGAAACTTTAACAGACATAAACACAAGGTGGAACGTATTGACAGACTGTTCGAAAGAGTTAACAAGTAATAAAATTGTCGTTTAATATTCGATACCGATAGTTGTTCCTCCCCACTACTCTGAATACTAAAGCTACAGTGTGTTCCCTATAAACTGAGTCGTCGTTCGAATTGGTAGTGAACAAATAAAAACTAACATCTGATGCCAATTCAAAGCTCTTTTGTTTCTCGTTTATTGTACGACGTGCAGGGTAACAACGTATTGTGTTTGGCTTTCGCAATCGAGGTCATTCTCAGAAAATGCTTTTTGTGGACCCGAACCTAAATTTGTTTATATTGCTACAAAAGTAACAACAGTATAACAATATTTTAGTTTATGATATTTGTAATTCATATTTCAAAAGAAAAAAAGTATCTTTACGCCCATATCCCCGAAAAGGTAGGTAGAGGCACATCCAGGGCGTGGTGTGATGTGATGCCAAATTTTTGGACCCCTTTTTACAAAAATTGCGCGGACGCATGAGCATAAAATTTGGCACACTTATAGTTTATGTGTAGGAGAAGTGCAGAACGCTAATATTTTTTAATAATAATGCTTTTAAAGTACATTTAAACAATAAACAAAACATTACCCACACTACCATGCATTTGACACGCACATACAAATATATAGATGATAACGATAAAAGGTCACAGATGGCGCACTAAAAAGTTCGGAAACAAAGTAGTTAGTCTTAAGAAATGAAGATTGTGTTCTTATCAACAAGATATTAAAATGTATTATGGTCGAATTTCGACCAATGGGCGACCACTAGTACTTTGAATAATGCGAATTTCATATATTTTACTCCGATAATGTTTTATTATCTTTTCACAAGATGTTTAAAAATATATACTAATATTAAATATTATGATAATTCTTATTTCAGGTTCATACCTCAACGTAACCTTGAACACGTGTATCCAATGCAAGAAAGGAACATATCAATCAGAATCACAACAAACACTATGTATACCTTGTCCCATCAATACCAGCACAAAGGAGCCTGGTGCAGTAAGTGTCCAAAAATTATTTTGAGTTTTTAAATATAATGATCTCTTTCTAATCAAAAACAATATTCGATTTAGACTGGTTGTCATTTAAAAGCTCTTGCATAAAAAATTGAGATGGCTGTGTAAAGGATTTCAAGTGCCAAATCTTTAAATAGTACTTATAAAAGGAAGTGGTGTTGGTTACACTATTTATGACTCAAGAAAGCCAAAACCTATTTTGCTAAAAATTGATAGAAAGATAGATAAGAACCAAGTGACGGACATAGGATACATTTTAATTTTTCCTCTACAATCGGGTAGAACGAAGTTTGCAGGAGCGGCTAGTACTTGATAAAACTTATTTGCAACTTCCCTAGTTAAACTCACTGTTGAGCATCGTGATGTTCCGGTCACATCAAAAGTTTGAATTGCTGGAAACTAGTCCACTAATGTCTTGAGGATTAGTTTCTGCCATCTTTCAGGCTCTGAGGCACAGCGTAAGACTTGTTAATGCTCCTTCCATAATATCCCTGGACAAGTGCCACAAATTGAATCTAACCCCAAAGTAAGCAAATTATGTGCTTATGTTATGGGTGTTAGTCAACGATACTAATACATAGAAATACTGAAATAGATACCAGAATAAATTTAATAAACACTATGACCCGGAAATGCAGACATATAAATGTTCATCACACAAATGCCTGCCCCAGTCGGGAATTGAACTCGAGCCTTGCGGTAGGTTGATATAGTTAGGCGAGTATGCTAGCCACTCGACCAACGAGGCGGTTTACATGTCATAACCATTTTTGTGTCTTCCAAATAGACATTTTTATATGAGACACAAAATGCTAAAACTCACAATTTAAATGCGAGTTTAAGTAAAATTTGATGTTCTCACCGTTTAGATATTTAAACCACAGCATCCAAAAGCACTAATATATCAATATCTCTCACAGACTTCGGAATCCGAGTGCACCAACCCTTGTGAGATGAGTGGCCCAGAAATGCACTGCGATACAAACGCTTACTGCCTTCACATCACCGAGACTAGCGAATTCAAGTGCCAATGTAAACCCGGCTTTAATGGAACTGGCAAAGTGTGTATCGGTGAGTATTTATTTTGTTCCATTTTTAATATCTTTTACTTTTAGTTAATAGTTTTTTCAACATGTATGGGTATTCGATTAGATTGTCCATGCTTGACTGTTTGTTTATTTTAAAACTAATAGATTAATGATTTACTATTTGTATTATTTGAAGAGTTGAGAGTCCAACTTTAAATCTAAACTATGTTTTATTAAAATCAGTCAATAAGGATAGGAAATAAATACATTCAAATGAAAAGTAATAATTTGAAGGCACTAGAACTGCAAAAACCCAATCACCTGGTATAAAACAAAGTTGCTTCCTCTGTCCCTTTGCATGCTTAGATCTTTAAAACTACGCAACGGATTTTGATACGATTTTTGATAGATAAAGTTTTTGAAGAGGAAGGTTTATCATAGAATAATATATGTACTACGTAGGTTTATATGTATATTTCATAACGGTGCGAAGCCAGGGCGTGCTGTCAGTTCAATATGTATTATTCAGTAAAACTTTAAAAACTAAACCAATTGCGAAAAAACTTACATTAGACAGCCTAAGCTAAAACATGACCTTACAAAAAATAATCACCATAATCCATTCACAATTGGCAGAATGTCCATGTAACAAACATCTGTACAAAAAAAAAATATAGTTAAGTTTGTAACCTCTTTTTTGAACTCGATTGAAAGAAATAAAGAAAGAAAGAAAGAAAATATATTTATTTACGGAATATGCGTGTTAAAGTTGTTATAAAATTATTTAAGCTTTCCAACATAAATTCTACCACATTGTGGTGTGCAAATGTTTTGATATATTTTATAAAAGTAATTATTTAACTACGTACACAATGTTTTAATGTTCCTACAGAAAACAGTTTTATATTTATTTCTATTTTAATTATAAGTTACAAACAATTTTAAAATGTAAATAAATTTAACCCTGTCTACCGTAAACTACTGAAAAGCGTAATAGTTTACAACCTAGCCGAGAGGTAGGCGGCGTAGTCGTTTGTAGAATCGGCGCAATATTTCACGGACCTCAAATAAAGTCCGTGAAGTGAAGACCATAGCAAATCACATGAATAGATTTTTCACACGAGGGACCAATGAGTGTGCTTGACACACGTTATATAGGGTTCACTAGCTCTGAGCGATGTTCGTAAACGACTGAATGATTCTTACGTACACAAATATTGTTTTTAAGCTTCATTTATTTACTGAGCAACTCTTTGAACAAAAGGGAATTTGTCATTTTACTCAATGAACAATATTTGATACATTTGCTTGCTTTGCAAGTTGTCACTTGGACAGTCTTTTACTCTTTAAATAGAGCGAGACCGCAGATAATTCTGCGTTAAAATTCCTTAGTTAGCCGTCTTATGAATAAACATAGACTAAGTAGTCCAAGGTTTTAGTTGACATTGTATATCATAGTCTATATCATAGTGTATTAAAGACTGTAATGTCAACTTAAACCTCGGAATACTTTAGTGCATATTTATTAATAAGGCGGTTGAAGAACAAGAATCCTCCACTTCCTCGACCCGCGTCCATAAAGTCATTTTTCATAGTAGATAGTCGAGTATGATAGAAGATATACTACAAGTCAAAGATAGAACTATACCTACTAACCTAGAAGCAGTCTATTCATTTTTGTTTTAAAACGCCGAGCTTTGCCACTTTTGTTTTACATTTCAAGAGACTGGGGTTTTTAATAAATTTCCTGAGGTCAGAGTTTGAACACTTACTAAACTAATTTAAGGTTATCGGTAGAAAAAGACAAAATATGTTTAGTGCTGTCAGATTGCTTTTTAAGTGACATTTTTAAAGCGTTTTATTATATTCCTTGGTACACGTTGATTAAAAACGTCACAAGTTAAACTGTCTGGAATAATTTGATAAGTCTTTAATTAGTTTTATTTTTGTTTGATTGAAAAAAAAAACCTATTATGGGTACCTAAAATTAGTTTAGTTAATACTCAGCAGCACCAATGCAAATGATAAAATTGGATCAGTTAGTTCAATTAGTCTTAGTTTGGCTATACACGTTTACTTTATTTGAATGAAAGTACACTAAAATTAATAATATTATCACACTTAAAATATTATGATACTAATTACAATTAGGAAGAATTATCGCTCGAAATAAATATTTACCGCCTGGCAACAAAAAAAACGCCTGCTTAACTAAACGCTATCTAAAATTGACATCCAATCAATGATGTCGTGGCAGCAAGTTATTGGTTGAGGATCTAATATTATATAGTACTAGCAGTGTTACCAACCCTACTGTTTTAACAGTAGATTTACTGTTTTTGACGTGACAACACTGTTTTCTGTTTAAATACGATTTTCTACTGTTTTTTATGCCAGTGTTGTTATTAATACAAATCAAAGGCATTTTACATACAAAATCTGAATTAGACGAATGTTACGCATTTGATGCTACTGAAAATCATATGAAAAAATTTAATAAAAGGATGTACGATTTTAACAAAAACAATGAAATAGAAAACGTTTAGGATAGACTAATACACAACAATGAAAAATGTTTGTAATTTTGATCACCTATGTTGAATGAATAATATAATTATGTTGTTTTTTTTCAATAATGTACTGTATAAAAAAATGTGTTAATTAAAGAAGAACTACTGGTAGTGCTGCAGTAGTTTCATTAACTTATACATCTATATAACTAATTCTATGTCCCAATTGAAAGGTTTTTGAGATAAGTAGTAGATTTAATGTTTTGAAAATGTAATTTTACTGTTTTCTACTGTTTTTTTTAAGATTGATCTACTGCTTTTCTTTTCACTGGGGTTGGCAACACTGAGTACTAGCTGACCCAGCAAACTTCGTATCGCTTGACATTAATGCTTCGACAGTAGCGCAGTCTGTTGGATCCGATGTGAAACATTCTAAAATCAACAACTACTTTTTATTAAAAAATTAATTAAAAAAAACATTTTCCAGTAAACCAAATCGTGAATCTAAACCATTCTCGAATTCCCTAGAACACATACAAAAAGTTTTATCGACATCGGTCCAGTCGTCTAGACGGAGTTCAGTGACATACACACTCACAGAAGAATTATATAAAGATTTAGTAAAACATGTGTTCTAGAAGTGTTTATTATTTTTTGTAGTAGGAGGTTAATGTTTATAAACGATTATTTTTGGCACCATTAGGTATGTTGACTAGTATTTTATCTCACCAAACAGTAAATTTTTAAACAAATAATATCTAGCTACATTTGGTTTCTGTCCTAGTATTTAGCTACGACCTTTTAATTATGAGATAAATAAGCATCAAACTCATACATTACGTCCTACATACACGTACAATCCTACATATATGTACGCATGGACGTATATAAGGGGGGGGTTTAGGGGGTCCGGTGAATGGGGGCATTCATATCCATTTTACTTGTCCAAAAAAATACTTTGTTACTTTTGAACAAATATTGGAATTAACTTTTTATTTAAAGACACCTACTTAACACTTAAGAGTAACCAAAGTTATATATTATATACAAACCCGCGGCTATGCTTGCGTGTCATAGTAGCAGGCACTGTTAAATTTGAAAATGATAGATTTGATTGGCGTGAGAGCTCTGTTTTTTATTTTAGGGACCCCAACCTTGTCAAAGCTATAGCTACGTCCGTGTATGTACGCCACACAATTGAAGTTAAGTGTGTCAAGCCTTTGTAAATATAACGCTCTGTTTTTAATGAGGTCTTAACATTTTAATTTAAAAATATCCTTGATAACGTGTCAGGATAATTAGAGATAAAATATTTACAAGGGTCCAGGACCGACAGCGTGAAATTTTAGTTACAACATAATTAGGTTGGGTTAAACCCATGTACCTGCGAAAGTTTAAACAGCAGTTTATTAATTTTCTAATTTATCCTTACCTTTTTCGATAACCAAACTTTGAAACTAAAGGAAAATGAATTTTAACATTGATTATACTGTAAGCTAAATTTCAATATTATTAATCAAATAATATTTTAATTAAGTTTGGTGGATAATTGCACTAGTGCATTCAGTCAGACTACATTGGCAGTATTCCTGACTTTGTTTTCCTTTCAAAATGACATTAGAGTTTGCTATTGTCGTATTCCGATTAAGAGATTCCTTCAAACTATAATATGTAGTAGCTTCAAATTCAAGCTTTCAAAATCTTTGGTATTATATACGTCGTGTGTTTCTTATCATCAAGAAAGTTTGCTTGTTGGCATTAAGCACCTTGCATTAGTAGTTTTATCCGGACTGGAGTACCACACTGGTAAGCACTGACTTTTTTCAACACAGATAGTTAAAAAACCACAAAATCTTAGTCACGGTGTTGTTGACAAATGAATGTGATACGAAAACAAAAAAAGGCAGAGTTTTTCGAAGTCAGTTATAAAGTGATTTTTAGTTGGTAAATGGTCAATAAATAAACTTCATATCTGTAGATTAATGGGCTTTAAAGTAATAACCAAAGTGCAATTATTATTTTAAATGGCACCCGATCAAAAAGAATGATTTACTTATTGGCTGGGAAGCTGTAATTTATCATTCTGAATATTAAACAGTAATCTCCGCTTCGATCCTTCACAATTTTGTGCGTTTAAATTTCAGATGTATTATATTCTGAAGTAGGAATCAGAAATAGGCATAATTTGAAATGCCAGACTAATCCACTAGTACAGCTAGATTTGGTGGTATTGTACAGACTTACCCGGATAAGTACTTATCCAATTTCTGTTCCATTTACATCAGTGATCGCCATTGTCGTGCTCTGGTGGTTGGTTTAAGGTTGTCTTGGATAAGACCTGCATACGTTCCAATAATTCGTGCGTCTATAGGTGGTGACGTGTATGTTTTATAGTCAGGAAAGCCTTCTGATTATTTGCATTCCTATACTTTTTCGATTTTTAATTATTTATTAAGTTTTTAATTAGGGTTGTTCTCTGTGTCTCAGTCTTCTGTGTAGATAGATCATTTGATTACCCGCAAGTATAGCGTAAGAGACGACCACAGGTTACATAGCTCATTGCCAACAAGACCTCTGGTGAGAAATCTGTGCAACAACTTGCACGGGAATGACACTGTCATGTTCGGGTATGGAGTATAGTATAGCCGGTAGACTTGAGCAATAGGTCTAACACCTCGGCCATAGCACAGCGATGCACATATAATGTTTACGGTGTCCATAGGACATGGTTATATCTTACCATCATAAAGCCGTGGGCCTTTTCGCTATCTAACATGTGTTCTAGCGGTTCAGTTGTTGGACGCGATAGGCTTGCCACCTATCACATTGTGATACTTAGTATCTTCGGCTAGTCGTGGGTGCCCTGGTTGTGCCTTTGCCTACCTCTTCGGGGATATGGGCGTGAAGATACTTTAATACGTTTAAAAGTGTAGGAAACTACTCAAGATACAGAAATATGTTGAAATTCCGTAAAAGTGTTTTTAATGAACAGCTCTCCTTTTTAAATTATTTCTACGAAATACAAGATCGAATCTATCTTTCTGTAAAAGTTAGACTGAAATCGTATTTTTAGGTTGTTATGGCTTTGTGTTCCTAAGAATAAAGTAACCCTTAAAATATCATAACAAGTAGTGTAGAAAATTTGTTCTTTCTTCTTTCTTTCTTTAGGTTTTGGCATTCACGTTAGTATTTAGCCATTAGTCAAGTAGAAATTTGCATCGAATTTTATATCATTTTCAATTAGGTAATTATAATTAGTCATCAGTCATAAGTCGTCAGGAAGTCATGTCAGGCTCTTGGGTAAAGCGGTGGCCTCATTACTCAAGCTCATGTAATGAGATTTGGCGGCAACGAGGAAATACACGCTACGCTTATTTCTTCATGATTATATCGTTTGTGCACTTTCACTGAACAAAATTGTACAAAATGCCACCAAAATGGACTAATTTTACTCAATATTAACATGAAATTCAAAAATTATGAAAAAACTTCGACCATCTTTTCTCTCGATGGCGCCAAAACCCAATTTGTTCTTTTCAATTGAAAATGATGATTTATTATTAACTATTATTTGAAAATAACGAGCGAAGAATGAAACAACAAATACCTACAGTAATATGTCCAATCAGTGTTGTCCTGTTTTAACGAAAATGTATTGAAAATCTTTTCTTGCGACATAATTTGCTAGTTTAAACTCAACAATACTTACTCAGTATTGGCACAACAGTCTGGCAGTGATTTCTAATATTTAATAGAGAAAGCAATTGCAACTGTCCTAACTTCTAACTTTGCTGAAGGAGGCAGTTGGAAATTGTTACAGAAACAGACAAACTACAGACAGTTTATAGTTGCATTCTAGTGATTGGTATTTTTAGAATAAAAATGGGTATAGATAAAAGTAGTTAAACATAACCAGCTTTAGTAAGTTTATGACATTGTGAAACAAAAAGAGAGACAGATTTGCTGCTGATACAGGGTGCACGTACCTATTAGTGCGTTACAAAGTTGAGGCTAAGAAGTATTTTGTCTTTGTGTAAATAAGTATACCGACGGCCTTACTGTCTAGACTTAAACACGACATTGGCGAACACTATCGTTACCTTTTTTGGAATGGATTAGACACCACATTACCGATTCTTTACATCGTAGCCATTTTGTTAGTGATAACTGATCCGACGCTCGCCTTTTAAGAGCGTCTTGGTAGTAATCAGTTAGTGTTATGGTCTTTGACTAGCATTTAGTAGGCAGAGGCATAACCAGGGCAACTTCCCACGACTAGCCGAAGACACTAAGTCCCACAATGTGATAGGTGGCAAGCCTATCGCCAACCGGGCACATATGCAATCCCGAGAAACCTTTTTTTTAGAAAATTGGAAAAACCCAATTTTCCTTTTTATTGCCCGACCCGGGATTCGAACCCGGGATCATGCATTCAAGTTCAACAACTGAACCGCTAGACCACAGAGGCGACAAAAGCGACTTGCATTTAGTTTTAGCAGAAAACCCCTCCTCGTTTCGTCATTGTCCCTCCTCTGGCTAGAGGTGTTATATAAATGCTGGTGTCCGCAGACGTGTGCCTGGAGTTCTGCGACAACGGTGGCGAGTGCGTGAAGGACGCGCGGGGCGAGCCGTCGTGCCGCTGCACGGGCTCGTTCACGGGCCGCCAGTGTCGGGACAAGAGCGAGTTCGCCTACATCGCCAGCGGGGTCGCCGGCGGCGTCATCTTCATCATATTCCTCGTCCTGCTTGTCTGGATGATATGTGCTAGGTAACGTATTTGGATTCTTTCAATCAATCAATTGCAGTTGGTGCTAGGCTATATTCCCTTTCTATTTCTGGAACAAGATAACTTAAGCGTCTTCAAGAAAAGAGTAAAAAGCCTATTGCTTCTATCTTAGATTCCTTTATTCATTTTCTATCAGGTGAGAACTATGTGCTAACCAATATATAAATAAATAAGTAAGTATCGCTGGACAAGTTATACTAATTAAATTTAGCCCCAAACTAAAGAAATTTTGCAAATCCGAACCTCACGGTTGGTTGGTGGAATAAGACCTGTGCAGTAAGTAGCCTTTCAAGTCTTAACCAACAAGACTTTAGACTTATTACTTAGCAAAAGGTTTACAACCCAGTCTTAATCTAAGAAGTCTTACTATATTTGATATTTATAAGATAACAGGATAATTGGGTAAGAAATACCAACTCCCGGTTAAGATAATTGGCAAAATGGTCAAAGAGACCACCTCGTTGGTCGAGTGGCTTGCGTACACGCCTAATTACATAAGTACACTGACCAACCGTCAGGCTTGGGTAAGATTTCCAAAGGGGACAGGCATTTGTTATCACACATTTAGATGTCTGCAATTCCGAGTCTAGGTATTTATTAAATATATTCTTGTATCTATTTAAGTATTTCTATGTATTAAAATCGTTCACTAAATCCCATAATACAAGCATATAATTTGCTTACTTTTGGTTAGATTCAATTTGTTTGACTTGTCCATGGTTATTTTTTTTTATTATATTATTATTTTATTATCTTAAGTGTGTATCTTAGCGACGTCACCTAAATGTATTTTATTCGCTTGTTTGCCTTGACATTACAAAATGTTTTCACACCCTTCTCTTCTTCAATTACATTAAAATAATCAATTCAATACATTTCAGATCAACAAAGAAACGAGAACCAAAGAAGACATTAACACCAGCCATAGACCAAAACGGTTCCCAAGTGAACTTCTACTACGGAGCGCATACTCCGTACGCGGAGTCCATCGCACCCTCACATCACTCGACGTACGCGCACTACTACGACGACGAAGAAGATGGTTGGGAAATGCCAAATTTTTACAACGAGACATACATGAAAGAGAGTCTCCATAACGGAATGAATGGGAAAATGAACAGCTTAGCGAGATCCAACGCCAGCATCTACGGCACCAAGGAAGACCTTTACGATAGGCTGAAGAGACACGCGTACCCGGGTAAGAAAGGTTAGTATTTTTAGCACGTAGTGTGCACTTGTTTCTATTTGCAGCAATTTCACTACAATAAGCTTAGTATTTAGTGTTTTATTCTTCTTAGTCGTTTGTAGTTTTGCACTAGAACTAGCAGTTCAGTGGGATATGAAGCAGCCTTTTTAGGGGGCGTTCAAGTACCTATTACGTAACGCAATTTTTTCTCGTAAAGCTTTACGATGCTTTACAGGGGCAGTAGGGGGGTCTTACTTACAAACGTTACGTAACATTGTTTTTTTTAAATAAAAAATTAGGGAATTAATACTCCTCAGTTGGTAACCCTTTTCGTTTATTTTTTAAAATCCCCAAACCCTAAATGATGACAGAATCGAACACCGGTCACCGTGAAGCCAGTGATCATGATAGATGGTCGACCGGACGAAAACCCGCGTAAAAGATAAAAAATTTAATATAACTTTTTGCTACTTTAGGGTCAAAATAGTCGCTTGAATGTTATGTAACGTTTAGAGAGGGGAGGGGGGTACAGAAAAACGTTACGGTTACAAGGGGAGGAGGGGGAATCAAAAATCTTCAAATATTGCGTTACGTAATACTTCAACGCTCCCCTACGGATATCGGCTATATTTTATTCATCTAAAAGATTACCAACGTACCAAATTTCAACACATTTGGTCAATGCACTTCTACATTATTATAAAAAAAATGTCGTCCTCATCATATTCACATTTTTCTATTTAATATCAATAAGAATATTCCTTTAATAAAAAGTTGTGCTTATTTATTGGCTTACGTTGTTATGCATGAAAAGTAGTTGCTAAGTGTCTAGGGACAAAGAGAAGAATGTGAATGCTCAATATATAAATATTATATAATTTCAGATAAGAGTGACAGCGACAGCGAAGGTCATTAACCGTACTTGAAGAACTGCGTTAAATCGTATTCTGGTCAAATATCATACTTAATACTTTGTATAAGTGTACATCGTACAACTCTTGGTGGCAGGCTTGCAAAAACGTTCAAACTCACAAACTCGTAATACATAGCCTTACTAACTGTTGGTCGTAGATTCGACTGCATATTAAAGTTTAATTCGTTGATATATCGAGATAAAAACTCTAGCATTTTAAAGTCAAATTACTAATAGTTACGAAGTTTTGTTCAGAGTCGAATAAGTGGTTTGGTAAATTCGGTGTATATTCTGTACATACATCGTAAAACGAGATTTCAGATAGACACTATTCTGCTTGTAATTCTAAAATTTATTACGTGGAATATTTCTAAAGACGTTTTAGTCGCCACCTGAATTAAAATATATTTTGATTCTGTGAAACTTAACAATAATTTGAAATAAGTTATAGGATATGAAGCCGATTAATATATAAAAATATGTAGAAAAGTATTTCGTGGTGTCACTTTGATTAAAAATTATCGAAACTGAATTAAGTTTATGCTTATACCTAAATCGAAAAGAATAAAAAATACTTTTGTTCTTATAACGATAAATAACAAATTTTAATCGATGAACGCAAATAAATTGGTCAATTCTTCAAAAATACCTATATTTTTATCAAAGAATTTAAAGTGTAAATTAGGTAATCTCAAATAATTGAACACATTCTGAACGCCTTTTCCACACTTATATTTTAATTTGAAACTGCTTACATTTCAATTTTTCTTAGAAATAAAGTCTGTTAATTGAAAATATAATTACACAGGGCAGCAATTTTTAAATTCCGTAACTTTTCGAAATAACATAGGTCCTATGTTTTATGAGTTTGATAAAATGTGGACAAATAAGCTGTTTTAAAAGCCACCGAGAGTAAGGGTTTTATAGAATTTGTACTCTGCTAGCTTTATAATTAGGTTTAATTAAAATGGAATGTGAATTAACACACTCACTGTTTTCACACTCGAAATAAGTATTTCAACTCTTTAAATCTCAATTTGCGACAAAATTAATAAACCGTGGGTATTTTGCACTTACATTTCATTTAAAACAGTGAATGTGTTGATACTATTACAGAAAAAATGCTCAAGTATTAATATAGGCTATTGCCATATCAAAAACAGGGCTCGTAAACATTTTGACGACATTCCGTTAACATTCCAATAATGAAGTTTATTGTAAATATTAATTGTTTGTATATTTATGGTAGACCTCAAAGTTTTAGTTAATTTTTATTAATTAAATAGTTTTATAGGATAAAAATTGTAAATCAAGTAATAACTAAAATGTGTGTTTTAACTCGTAGTCTAACTAGATATTTACAAAATATGTAAGGTTAAAGACAGATACATATTAATAGTCAGGTTAATAAAAAATACGCATATCTAATATTATTAATACTTAGTCATTTAATAACCAAAGCGTACCATGAACCTAATTAAGCATAAAATTTCATGTTTTGAATAATGCTTAAATAAACCCAATGTATTATTTTAAAATATAAAGAAGAGATTTTTCTGCAATTTTAAAGTTAATTTTTTTGTCGTTTAATCCACAATAGTTATATTTCTTAAAGAAAAATACTAATAATGTCAATTTAGTCTACGAGATAAAAAATCACATATAAAACAGTTGTGTTGATATTTTAAGTCAAATGTTTATTATTTTTGTATTATAAACTGGACTGTACGTATTGTATTTTATAACAATTTATGTGAATGTATGAGTGTATATTATGAAAGAATGTAAGATTGATTTTAATTGTACGTATAATAATAATTGTATTATAATAGTAATTTTATACAGACATAGTAGAAATTATATTATTCTTATTTTTAAAGAATTAACCATGCTCAAAATATTTTCCTTGCAAACGTAAGAATACTCAATGTGTTTGCGCGTCAACTTTACTGCATCACAATTTTATTACCACATTAGTGATTACATTACAAGTAATAATTTTACAAAAATAAATTAATGTTACATATTTAATACTTGGTAGTTTTATTTTTTATGCTTACTTAGTATTTATAATAAACACCAAAATGCTAATATAATATATACATAAATCCAAAATAATGTTGGTCTTCCGTGTTTGTTACCACTTAAACAATTTGTGGCCATTTTATATTCACGAATACACACAATGAAGGCAAGCACAGAAACAAGGTGACGTTTGTATGTTAAAATCTATCTATAAATATCACAAATATTTCCGCGTGTTGATTTCTGGTTTCTTTTAATACCATTGACCATATTTGCGCTAAAGTTTAAAAGCGATAGAAAGCAATTAATTGGCCACTGATACACAAAATCTCGCCGTGATTAGGTGATTGAATTTTAATGGCTAGTTTTTCCGGTTCAAGTCGTGATCTTTTCTTTACCGTTTTTTACTATAACCTTACTCTCCGGATCAAAGTCCGATGAAGTTGTAAAAACCATAAGGTTAGTAACACTTTAGTAATTAAAAAAACTTTCAAATTTAAATTTTCAAATCTAATCGTCTGTGTGGTCTAGCGATCCAGTTGTTGGAGTTGACTGCATGAGGTCCCGGGTTCGATTCCTGTGTCGGGCAACATATAGAAAACTTGGTTTTTCTAACTTTCTAAAAAAACGTTGCTCTGGATTAGATATGTGCCCGGTTGGCGATAGGCTTGCCACCTATTACATTGTGGGACTTAGTGTCTTTGGCTAGTCTTGGATGCCCTGGTTGCACGTCTGCCTACCTCTTTAGGGATGTGGGCGTGAAGATACTTTTTTTTAGAAATTACAAGTACCTACTGCTTTTATAAAAGGGTTAACAAGATTTTATACTAGTTTTAAACCCTAACAGTGTTACCTACAACAGTGTAATCATTTGACAATGGCCGAATTGGTACCATTGCTTACCGTCGTAATGTTTTAGTCTGAAGAGTAGAATAGCCGTTAAACATGTGAAAATGTCTTAATAATGTGGAATTAATAATCTTGATCATTATCCTGATTTGAGTTTACAGCTGGCGTGTATTTATCACCAGAGGATCTGTCAGCTTGTTTAATTCAATATAAAAAAAAACATTTAAACTAATACTTAGTATTCTTATAACATCAACTTCATAACATTGGACTTATCGATCAAGTTATATTTTAAATATGAACTTACGAGTATAACTAAAGAAATAAAATTGTTGCTCTGTCATAGGTTGACCATCCCTGAATTTTCCAAAACGCTCGCCATTTGGTAAACCCTACCCACTGAACCCTACTATTCCACAATAGCAATGTTAACAAGTCGAATCTATACCTGAACCAAGATGTCTCTTTAACTATATTCAATTGCATTAGTATGCTACAAGGGATCGGTCCTTTAATATTGGCATGATCAATCGTTTCCTGTTTGTGGGTCCAGCCAGCTAAATTAAGCAGGAAATGTAACTTAATTTAGCAAACATTACAATCTTTAGCGTCTTAAGGCGACGTATATTTCTTACAATCGGGTTATTTGTCTATGTGTTTCCTTTTTCAAAAATTAAAACACACAAGAAGACCATATTTTATATGCAAGCTAACAAGCAGACAGATTTCAGTCTCCTTATGGTAAGATATACTTGTCGCCTCTGTGGTCGAGCGATCCGGGTGTTGGACTTGACTGCATGAGGTCTCGGGTTCGAATCCCGGGTCGACAACAAAAAGAAAATTGGATTTTTCCAATTTTCTAATAAAAAAAAATGTTGGTCGGGATTGGAAACGAGCCCGGTTGGCGATAGGCTTGCCGCCTATCACATTATGGGACTTAGCATCTTTGGCTAGTCGTGGGTGCCCTGGTTGTGCATCTGCCTACCTCTTCGGGGATATGGGCGTGAAGATACTTTTTTTTAAGATATACTTGTTGCGTCATCTACAAACACCAGACAGTGATAATGCGTTGGCAACCAGACTGGGTAAAGTCTCTGCCTTGCTAATGGACGTAACAACGGCAAACAAGTGATATTATGGTGGCAAAACTAAGCAACACCTTGAAGCTGTGTCACTACTGGAAGTTACACTTTTTTATGTGAGAGGTCATCACAACAACAGCACAAGTACGCAACTCTCCTGATGGTAAGAGACTACCGTAGCCTTAGTTACCATATATGTTACAGGTGCGTCGCTGTTTTGTGGCTGGGATTGTAGGTCTATTGTGCAAGTCCCCCAACTACCCTACCCTCCGGGCCGGAACATGACAGAGTCATATCGGCAGAAAAGGTAGGGTAGTGGATCTCAACACTCTATCTCCAATGGTCATGTTAGTGATAACCTATATTTTAACCAGTATTCGCCATTTACGATCTGCCTGGCTGAGAGGCAGATGGCCTGTTATATTCAGCCGCCCCGGACCAACACGTAGAATACTCCTAACAAATACCAGATGTCATTTCCAAATATTGCTAGCATACTCAAACGACTTCTGATCTCATTCTGGCTTTGTTAATTGACATTACAATACTCTCAGAAAGAGAGGAATGTACGTTAGAGTGAGTAAGCAGTATTTAGAAAAACAGTCTGTTAAAAGTGTAACCTACAGTAGTATAATAGCTTCATTCAAGACTGCCAAATCGAGACGCTGAAATGATTAATTCTAAAGATCGCCTTTTTGTTTTGAAAACAAAAAATAAAAAAGAGACATGTGATATTTATTTGAAGCTAAAGACACGACATGAATGTACTGATTTATGATAGATGGCGCTGTTACAAATAAATAACAGCAGTGTCTAGCAGGTCACATCTAGTCATACATAATTTATGACCGTCCTTTTCACTCGTGTAATGTATTTTTCCTCTTACCAAAATGCCTTTAGTGTTAGTATATGAACCTTTTCCTGTCACAAAAAACAACGATTTATATTATTTCCTAACTATGTTACAAATTATTCAGCTATTTTCAAATCTTACTAATCCGTAAATTCTGATTTGATGATGTTAGGACCTATGGTTTATTTAAGTCTAATATTATAGGTAGGTATATATTGTTTAATATACACGTCTACGTCTATACTACCAAGATAATAATACTACAACGATTTCTATGAATGTTGGTGGAAAACATCCTGAATCATAACTTTCATCGTACTCATGCTTAATACTTTAAATTTATTTAATTTCGACCAACTGGCGACCACTAGTACTTTAAAAACCGTGCCCTCAGATCTGTCCAGCAACTGATTTTCATAAACGCCGCGTATTTTTTACTTAGAAAAAAGTATTAAAAACCTCCTTCCTCATCAGGTATTAATTTAAATTTAATAAATACTGTTAGAATGAGCCTTTTTAAACATTTACTTAAATTAATTTTAAAACGAAACGTGGTGGAGACCGGATGATGAAACGTTTTTGCTTCTGCACATTTTTAATTTGCATGTTTATTTTAAAAGGTGGTGTATTATAATAACGTTCACCGCATAAGCTTACAATTTAAATGAAAACCCCGTTTCGTTAAAAGCTATTAATTTTTTTTTGTCCGCCTATTTAATTAAGGGCCGCCTAACGCTTCGCGCCCTTCAATAGGGCTTAGATTCGATTCCTGGCTTGATTTACAAAAGTTCTTCTTCTTCTTTTATAAATATGGCTTTCGATCTTTTTCACGACTAACTTTGCCAATGTCAAGTTAGTTAATTCTTATACAGTCATTAGTCATACAAAGTCATGTCAGGGTCTTTAGTAAAGCGGTGGCTTCGTTACTCAAGCTCATCTAGTAAGATACGACGACAGCGACGAAATAGACGATACAGTAATTTCTTCACGATTATTTCATTTGTGCACTTTCATTGAGCAAAATTAATCTAATTCCCACCTAAATTAACAAATTTCACTCAATATAAACACGAAATTCAATAATAATGAACAAATTACGACCATCTTCATTCAAGATGGCGCCAAACCTCTTTTGTAAAAGTTATTTCGTTCTGTTGATTTTCTTCGTTAGTGTTTGAGTGTTTTTTAAACTTATTTTTAAGTAATATCCTTACTCCAATACAAACACATTACACACGCTTATTAAACTGCTGCTGCTGCTTTAGGGTCAAATCGATTCGTGGAACGTATTCAGATTAAAATTGTGAGTAAACATAAATAAATTTATTTTTGCTTGACCCCCGAGTCAGAAGATAACGCTTCGGTTGCGAAGCGAAACCGACGTTGAGTGTTTAGTGTGAGTATTGTTAGTACATACATACATACATACATATCTTCACGCCAAGTCCCTTACGGGGTAGGCAGAGAGTATCGAGTGCCAGACCTCACGATCCTGACAAACCTGTCTTGCTTC
>NJDD01002363.1:0-19633 GCA_002245505.1 Calephelis nemesis
AAAAGCGTTTGACTTCGTAGATCACGATAATCTTCTTATTAAACTTCAAAATTATAGTATAGTAATAATAAAATAATAGTAGTATAAGTGGTTAAAAAAATAATTAATAAATGCGTTTTTAAGCAATAAATTTTTTTAAGGAACGGTTTTTTTTAAAAAAATCATAATTTTCATCAAAGATTATGTTATCAAAAAAATTTTTTTGATTATTTTATAAACAACGCATTTTTTAAACAATGTGGTATAAAAATTATTAAAAATCATTTTTAAGTAGCTTATGATCATAAGAAAACGGACCAATAGCAATATTAAAAAAAATATATATTATTTAATGTTAAATCGAGGTTGATAATTTTTAACTTAAGTAAATTGTTAATAATAAAATGAAAATTATTTTTTTTTAATTTTTCCAACGGGAATCTTTTCTATAGCCTTTGTATGATTGCTCCATAAAAGGAAAAAAATCCCAGGTTAATAGTTTAATAACTATCGTACTTTCAATGTTGATGTTCGTGCTACAAAAAATTGTTAATTAATTAATGGATAATTAATTGAAAAATCGCGATAAAAATGTTTGATTGCCGGATTATTGTTCATTGATCTATCCTATAGGTGCCTGAATTTTTTCATTTCTTAATTTTCATATTTAATAAGTTTAAATAATATTTATTCATTAAAGGTTCAAAGTGGGCGGAGCGTACGCAAGCGAGAATTGCCGTTTTCGGCCGTATTTTCAACCCTCTAGAAAAATTATAAATATTGGTCCTAGAGTTCCGGGAGGTGGGACTTTTTTTAGGAAATTTCT
Source organism: Calephelis nemesis (assembly GCA_002245505.1). Lineage (NCBI taxonomy): Eukaryota > Metazoa > Arthropoda > Insecta > Lepidoptera > Riodinidae > Calephelis > Calephelis nemesis. Next base: position 806 of record NJDD01002363.1, read on the forward strand.
TCCTCTTTATGGAACTTTTTTCAAATTTCAAAAAATTTGAATACTTTTTGAGATATTCGCAAAAAACAAAACCACTCTTTTTTTTACTAAATTGTTTATAACTTTTGTAATTTTTGCAATCAAAACTCCAAATTTTTCAAAAATTTTCTAAATGCGATGACGAATCGAATGACACCTCGATCATAATTTTCCGAGGCGAGATAAAATTTAGACCTAAAAGGCACATGTTGACTAGACTACTAGTTATGTCTGTTTAAAGTTTAACAAAGAATTAACAAATATTTTATACAAAACTAAAATATGTTTCTTTTATTTTTATTTGCCAACCCTCCAACAGTTTATATATTAATTATGACTTTTAAAACACGCGGATGAATAGGGCATACCATCTGCCTCTTGGATGAGGGGGGAAAATGTCGTAGGCATTTCAATATTTATTAAAGTTCATCCGGATGAATGGGTAATAAACCGGAGGCACACATACTCATACCTATCTCCTAGGAATGTACTCGTAATTCCAACAGACCATCTGACGTTTATCAAGCTCAAGTCACGTATTCTATTTACAATATACGATTCTAAAACAATACTTTTAGTTCGTTTAAAATGAAGTTGTTGCATTCTTATTTTATCTCCACGTTCCTCACTACTTGTTCTCCGAAACTTCACTTATATTTTAAAGTTATGGTAATAAAAGTAATCCGAGCAGTTTACTAAAATATACTAATCACATTTTAGCAGTTCGGTATACTGATTGATACCGCAAAATGATCCCATTTTTAGTTACCTAAGGGGCTTTCGACATCATCCTTTTAAACTACGATCGACAGACGAAGGGCGACATATTTGTCAAACAACATATATTATATCTATAATATAAAAATGAATCGCTAAATGTGTTGGTAAGCGCATAACTTCCAAACGACTGGACCGATTTAGCTAATTCTTTTTGTATTGTGTTAGTTGTTGCTAGGACAAGGTTCTTATGAAGACAAAACCCGGGAAAATAGGAGGGAACATTAGTAAAACAATATTTCATTTTTTCCTTTGCAAACTTAACGGGTGAAACAAAGTTCGCCAGGACAGCTAGTCTGGCTAGCGTACACGCCTGATTACATTAACCAACGGCGAGGCTCGGGTTCGATTCCCGACGGGGGCATACATATATGAACGTCTAGATGTCTAGGTTATTTATTAAATTTATTCTGGTATCTATTTAAGTATAAATTTGATACTTTAGGGTTAGATTCAATTTTCGTAACTTTTCCAGGGATGGTTATTGTTATTATTATTACAATAATCTTTTTTTAAATTGCAGTATATTTTGGGAATACATATTTTAATATTTAAAAAATGTATTCTCAAACATATGTCCCGTTAAGTGTCTCTTATTTGATCATAACACAGAGAGTTTGCGATGCAAAATTATTTAGATTTTAGAATTAGGTTTAAAACAGAGGCGAGTGGGCTTTCCTTGTGGTGAACGCGTATTTGTACCTTTAAGGGTAGCGCACATTTGGACGGAACGCGTGCAGCGCAATATTCCGCCTAGATCGCTTTCATAAATTTGAATGGAACGACGCATACTATACCGGGCCGCATCGCGTAAAATTTTTTCGACGCGGTATTTCGTGCACAATCACTTGTAGATAAAGAGGGTTAATGACATTTTGACGCTAAAATTTAATGCAACTACCAAACTCGTCATTTCCCATACTTGCTGATTTATAAGAAGAGTTATCACATTTTTTTCAACTGAACTCTTTGGTTTTACAAAAGTCCATCGATGGGATGCGGCCCACCCTGCCTAAGTGTCGACACGCTCTACCCCGTTCAAGTATGCAAAATCCTTTAAGGTATATTAGCAAAGTGAGCGCGAGAGTGAAATCGGTGTGCATAAATTTGATACATATTTATTAAATGTACCTAGGTATATATACAACTTGAGACAATCAATTACAAAAATAAGCAATTCGCCTTTACATTTTTTTTAAACATGAGAGGTCAGCGGACTAGCACAAGGTTCTTCTGACAGTAAGAGGCAACCGTGGCCTTTAGACAACATAGATGTTATAGGTGAGTCGCTACAAGTCTGCTGGCTACGCTATCCTCAGAACTTGAACATGATAGTCATTATGCCGGCAGGAATAGGTACGTTAGTGGATCCCTACCCGGGCAAGTTGCTGCATAGCACTTTACTAGCAGTTGTCTTGTTCGTAGTGACTTACCCCGAAGAAATAGGCAGAGGCATTTTTTAAAGATACAAAAAATGCCTCTGCCTATCACTTCGGGGATATGGGCGTGAACCCACTTTACTCTGCTATTCAACTACTCAGGTAATGTGTCTTTGATCTTTATTTACAGGAACAACGGCAACAGTTTAATCTGCCACAAGATGATACTGAAATATCCCGCAAGAAGGACGAATATACCGACCCAGATAATGTATTAACATCCACATTTTATTTTCTTGATGTAGGCGTAACAGAATGTATATCACGGATCAAATAAATATGTTATAACTCACACATACATACATACATACATACGTATATTCACGTCAAGTCAATGTGGTAGGCAGAGTGTATCGATAGCCACATCTCACGATCCTTGTAGACCTTTCTGGCTTCCTTCACATTTATTACCTACCCTTTTCATACATACCTTTTCGGAGACTCTTGACTCTCGAATTTGATAGAGGAAAGTCCACCTAGTTCTCCTTGGGTCCTATTTTTTTTGTATTTTCAAAATTATATTGCATGTCTGCTTTGTCAATCTTTCGTCTGCGATTCTTTCCACGTGATCGTACCAGCGGAGCATTCTCTATCTCATTTTTACACCAACACTTTCTTTAAATCAAACTCTATATTGGTTCCCACTGTTTCGAATATTATCAGTGAGCGTTACATATTAAATATAAAAAAGTATCTTCACGCCCATATCCCCGAAGAGGTAGGCAGAGGCACAACCAGGGCACCCACGACTAGCCGAAGATACTAAGTCCCACAATGTGATAGGTGGCAAGGCTATCGCCAACCGGGCACATATCCTATCCCGAGCTACATTTTTTTAATTAGAAAATTGGAAAAACCCAATTTTCTTTTGTTACCCGACCCGGGATTCGAACCCAGGACCTCATGCAGTCAAGTCCAACAACTGAACCGCTAAACCACAGAGGCGATATATTAAATATGTCTTGCTTTTTCTAACACACCCGACTCTCGCTTCCTGATAGCATCGTTGGGATAAACCTTGCACTAGCACCTTGACTCAAAACTCGTTTTGAAATAGCTTTCCCACTCTTCTTTCTACATCCGCGGCTTACCTTCAATCCTTGCTAAAGCACAACCAAGATGTACACTGTCATTTACTTGTTCCAGCACTTTATCGTTAACTACAACTCTTACATCCTTTCTAGGTACATCTCTTTCTAATACCATAATTTTGTTTTTCTTCGCATTCAAATATTAGCCTCTGTCTTTAAAATCACCTTTCATAACTGTTACCAGCGTTTGGAGCTCAGATGGTGTAGAGTCCAAAAGTGTAGCATCATCTGCAAAAGCAGATAGTTCACCACTCGGTCATTTTCATATTCATAGATTTTAACATTTGTCCAAATACAAGATAAAAAAGTCTGCTGACAACAAACCAAGGTGATATGTTGCTGTCCATCCATACATATGCTTTACAATCTATATGCATAGATTGCACCGCATGCAGCAGGGATCCATGTATCCCATAATCCGCCAAAATGTCCAAATTTTCCACCAAACCACAGAAAACCCTCGGGCCCACAGCGAGATGCTTTCTACGATGTTGGGAAGCAGAAAATCCTGATCCCTACATCCTATTCTAGACCTGAACCTCCTCTGAACCTGACCTCTTCTAGAACAAACCAAGGTGATATGTTGCTGTCCATCCATACATATGCTTTACAATCTATATGCATAGATTGCACCGCACGCAGCAGGGACCCACGTATCCCAATATCCGGCTAAATGTCCAAATTTTCCACCAAACCACAGAAAACCCTCGGGCCCACAGCGAGATACTTTCTACGATGTTGCGAAGCAGAAAATCCTGATCCTTACATCCTCTTCCAGACCTGAAACCACCTTGAGCCTCCTACAATATGCCGCCATAAGACATCACTTGCATCCTTTTTTCAACTATTTTTCCCTACACTTTTGATGCTAAACTGATCAAACTAATGCCCTGTAACTGGCGCAGTCCATGCGTGAATCCTTGCGATCGCCTTTAGAAAATAGTACGATGACCACACGGCTCCAGTCTTCGGGTATTCTGCTGGTCCTCCAATATATTCTGTTCCACCCCAGGGACTAGTCGGTTTGGGTAGGCTAGTTTATAATTAAATTGCCTAAATTTTTATTTAACGACTGTCTTATATCGAGTGGATAGTTCTAAAAGATCTATACTTATAACATGTCCTGACTGACTGATTCATCATCGCCGAGCAAAAACTGTAAGAGTTACAGCAAAAGCTGTTAAAGAACAGTAGGGTCGTTCTATTTAGTAGACAATCACTATGGACGAAACTTTGGAAATTCCACCCCTAAGAGGGTGAAATAGGGGTTGAAAGTTTGTATGGAGTACCGTCATTTATTAAGTTACAAAGTTACAAATACGCAAGCTGAAACTTTGTGTTTGGGCTACTCATTACAATGAGCAGATACGTATTTAAGCGTTTTTAGAAATTCTACCACCAAGAGGGTGAAATAGAGGTTGAAAGTTTGTATGTCCTAATTAATGGGCTATAATCAGTAAATATATTAACTGTCACGCGAGCAAAGTTGCGGGTAACAGCTAGTTACTTAATAAATCTTAACTTTTTATATTTAAGGTACTAAATCTAAAATTTAAAAATATCGTGTCACAATATACTTTAAAATTTAAACAATCTTTGAGCCCAAAACAAGTTTTCGCAAAATTAGCTCAACAGTAATTCTGTCGGTTTTGTGCAAACAAACAAAAAAAAGTTAAATTCCATTAAGAACAAATTCAAAAGTAATGTCACTGATTTTTTTACAGAAACATGAGCTCCAGCTTTATCTGCCAGAAGATAATACTGGAATAACCTCGAGAAAGGAAGGAAGTACCGATAGTGAAGATATGTATAGATCCATATTTTATTTACCCTATTGGGGACGTAAGAGAATATTATGGAAATATTTTGATTAAAATTGAAAAGCATTAACCGAAACAGGCAGATAATTCTATCATCAAATATTGTCTATTTCCTACTCTAATAAATATTAATATACCCTATGTTTCTTTTGTTATAACATCAATACCGTTGTCCTGTATCGATATGGAGGATAAAATAATAATAGTAAAAAAAGAACAAAATAATAATAAAAAATATAATAATAATAATCTTGTTGATATCACGGTTCCATGTGACATTAACCTCGTGAAAGCTGAGAAGGAAAAATTGACAAAATACATAGACTTAGCACACGAGGTTACTGACATGTGGGATGTTGACTCAACAATAATTGTCCCGATAGTCGTGTCAGTAAACGGTCTAATACCGAAGAGTCTCGACCAACATCTTAAGAGACTCTCTCTACAACCCTGGGTTAAGGGCCGAATTCAGAAGGCAGCAATTTTGGGGACGGCACGTATTGTGCGGAGGTTCCTCACTCTGTCACCCTGACCACTGACGGTTTAGTTGTAAGACCACCGTTTTTGGTAACCTGTTTTTTATGTTTATATTTTTAATATTTTTTTGTATTAAATGTATAAACGTAGAAAATAAGAGGAATTGAGAATAAATGATAATAATTAATAATAATTATCCTTGGACAAGTTACACAAAATGAATCTAACCCCAAAGTAAGCAAATTATATGCTTGTGTTATGGGTGTTAGTCAATACTATTGCATAGAAATACTTAAATAGATACCAGAATAAATTTAATAAACACCCAGACCCGGAAATGCAGGCATCTAAATGTTCATCACACAAATGCCTGCCCCCGTCGGGAATCGAACCCGAGCCTCGCGGTTGGTCGTTGTAGTTAGGCGTGTACGCTAGCCACTCGACCAACGAGGCGGTCATCTATATGAATTTTATGCTTGAGGAAACGGATATCTTATCCCAATATTATACACTTTATTCAGAATCGTCTATAAACAATAGGGTATATTAATATATTTGCTTAACCAAAGAAATATCAACTCCTTATAATATCATATCATGTTTCGTCTCCTACCTGCCAATGACCTACCCGCATAACCAGAACCCGTCAATAAGAACTGATGTTATGGAGGTAGGAAAAAAAGGCCTAGTTTATCTGCCTGTTCCGATCATTGATAGGCATTGTCAAATATGGACGGTACGGATCACGGACCAATGAATGCACCTATGTATAATGTATATCGTGTTAATTTAGTAAAAATTGTAATAAACGTAATGCAAACAGACTTTTTAAATACTTTTTTTTGTTTATAACAATTTAGTAAGTTGTTTCTTGTACATTTCACGAATAGCAAACTAAGTTCACTTGGCACTCGATACTCTCTGCTTACCCTGCAGGGGGACTTGGCGTGAACATATGTGTGTATGTATAAGATGAACTGAAATGATGAATAATTATTTTTCCCCCGTGTTGATCCGGCTTCCTTTGTAGAATAGACCGTCTGCCTTCTTTGCCAGGCAGCTCATAAAAGGCGAGCATAGGTTCACCGTGACAACTGACTAGGTGGTAGAGTTTAGCAGCTTCTCCTACGCATAAACTATAAGTGTGCCAAATTCTATGCTCCTCCGTCAGCGCAATTTTCGTAAAAAGGGGTTCAAAGTTTTGGCATCACGAATTAATAGGTTTGTTAATAATTGGGACTGGCTGCTATATGGGACTGAGCACTAAATAATTTAATTACGTGATAAGACTGCGAAAAGGCACACGGTTTTCCTGATGGTAGGAGACAAAGGTGGCCTTCAGACACCATAGATGTTAAAGGTGCATCGCTGTCGTATGGTCAGGATGATAGGCCTATTGTGCAAGTCTATCGGCTTCCTTATTTTCCGGATCTGAACATGACAAACTCATTATGGCGGCAGAAATAGGTAGGCAAGGCGGTGAAGCCCTACACGGAGAAGTTGCTGCCAGCATTCTATCACCGGCGGTGTTAAATGTATGCTTTTTTTGGCGCAGGTTTAATAACTACATCTTTATATATATAATTCTTCTGTGAGTGTGTATGTCACTGAACTCCTTCTAGACGGCTGGACCGGTGTTGATGAAAGTTTGTGTGTGTGTTAAGGGAATTATAGAATGGTTTCACAATGGTTGGTGGATTCACAATTTGGTCTCCTGGAAAATGTTTTTTTAATTATTTTTTTAATAATAAGTCGTTGTTGATTTTGGAATGTTTCACATCGGATCCGACAGACTGAGCTACTGTCGAAGCATTAATGTCAAGCGATACGAAGTTTGCTGGGTCAGCTAGTAATATTATATTATTATATTGTAAAGTACTGTTAGTTATTTGGGAATAAATGTCAAATAATATAATCATTTTAAAGGAAGCATTTTATTGAATAGCACGTAAAATGTTTAGATACATAACAACATATAATTTTATACTAAAAACTAAAGAAAGTGTACAAAACACATTTAAGAAATGATAATATGAACTTAAGTAAACAAACATAAGTTGTTGGTAAATCAAAAATAAGTTTAAAACTGCATCATCTTTTGTTAAAGCTCTATTAAATCATAACAAGTATTATAACTTGACTTATTATAATTTATTTTATATCTTTTATTTGCAAAAAAAAAAACACAAACACCTCCTTTTTACAAAATATTAAACACTCGTTGAACACATGTTGTACTAAACACTGTCTAAAAGGGGGTTCTCAACCATGGGCGCCGGCAGCAAGGTGCAAGGGGGTGCAACTGCAGCCCTCTGTTCGGTAACAAAGTAGATAGGAAAAATACCTGACTGAACTTGCGGGAAAGTATGCATATGTTTGTGGTCTTATGTAAATATGTATGTTGCTATACATGTTGATTTCGATGTTTTATATTGATTAATAGTATGTATAGATGGAGATGCACCCCCCTGAAAATAATTCTGGCGACGTCCATGTTCTCAACCATGCTGCATCTACGTGTAGCATGTTACAGAGCCCTTACCATGAGTTTACGGCCTGTCAAGTTTACTATACTCACTACCGTCTCTGTAAATTATTTGTATGAAAACTTTGAACAGCGCCTCCTATTGGTAACTAAGAGAAACACATTTTTAGACCAAAAGTGTCACAGATTTCGACACGTAACTTACTGAATGTAATCTATACAAACTCATGGTAAAGGCTCTGTTTGGACTTTGGACGTCAATTGTCAATTTAAGACAGTTCTTAGTTTGACAGGGGTCTAAATGTTTTTTGTAGTAAGTAGGAAAAAGTTTATTTTTTTTAATTTCTAAATACTACTTCAAAATAATAGAAAAAAACAAAAAAAGAAAAGGTACATAGAGTTTATGTTTTTTTACTTGTCTTGTTGTACAGGAAGATAAAATTTATATTGTATCTTCCTGGTCTTTAAGTTTTCTTGAAGTTCCGATGTTTAATCGGGTCCTCAGTTATGTTTCTCGAAGGGTCTAAAAAATGAAAAGTTGTTAATAACGACTGAAAAAATGAAAGGTTGTTGTTAATACCGTCGTTAATTTAGTTTCCTAAATGAGGACACAATATTTTAACTAACTGTCCAAAACAGAACAAGGGTCTCAATTCGTTCGTATTTTGTACTAGCCGAACCGGTGAACTTCGTTTCGCTTGATTTTAACAGCTACTAAAAGTTTATATGGACAAAATTGGAATGCAGTTTTTCCCACTTTTCTAGAAGTTTTCCAGGTTTTTATCTTTATATGACCCTTTTCCTTACAATAACTAATACAAAAAAAAATAGCAAAATTGATCCATCCAAGCGTGATGTGATGACAACGCGAAATTTGGTTTAATTTTTAGGGTTCCGTAGCCAAATGCAAAAACGGAACCCTCATAGATTCATGTCTGTGTGTCTGTCCGTCTGTATGTCAGCCACTTTTTTCTTAACTAGAAGAACCATACTGTTGAACCTTGGTAAGTAGATTTGTTCTGTAAACCGCATTAAGATTTACACACAAAAATAGATGAAAAAAGAATAAATTTTGGGGGTTTCCCTTAGAACTAAAACTCAAGTTTTTTTCATTAAATCTCTCTCTCTGGTCTATGGTCTTCAAAAATATGTATAATGTACATTTTATTTATAAAATTCTCACAATTTGTCACAATGTTCGTTCCCATACTCCTCTTAAACGGCTTGACTGATTTTCATGAAATTTGTGAGCATATTGAGTAGGTCTATTTTGAACCGTTCAACATCTATTTTTTATAACCCTAAGTGCTGAGGGTGAATCTTTTTCATACCCCTTAGTGATAAGGGTGACTCACCCCAATTTTTTCATAGCAGAACAACGTCTGCCGGCTCAGCTAGTTACCATATAAATTTAGTTTAGGTAGTAAAAATTATCCTTCCCTACTTACCTATTTCACATAACCTTTAAACGTCTAAACTGTGTTTAAATTTTATATTGCTGTTTCTATGGTTTGCTGTATGATTTAAAACTGCAATTCTTTTCTTTCTTTCTTTAGGTTTTGGCCTTCACGTAAGTATTTAGCCATTAGTCAAGTAGAAATTTGCATCGAATTTTATATCATTTTCAATTAATTATAATTAGTCATCAGTCATAAGTCGTCAGGAAGTCATGTCAAGCTCTTGGGTAAAGCGGTGGCTCATTACACAAGCTCTGTAATGAGATTTGGCGGCAACGAGGAAATACACGATACGCTAATTTCTTAATGATTATTTCATTTGTGCTCTTTCACTGAACAAAATTGTACAAAATGCCACCAAAATCGACTAATTTCAAATAAAAAAAAAATAAAGAAAAAACTTCGACCATCTTTTCTCTCGATGGCGCCAAAACTCCAAAAACTGCAATTAGTGGTGGAGTTTCTGTCGTTACAGCATCTACACTATAATGTTTAAGAGGAAAGTTTTATTGTTTCTGTGTTTGTTTGTATTTAATAGGCTCCAAAACTGCTAGACCGATTTAAACAAAAAATATTTACCATTAGAAACAGACTTTATCGTTGATGAACACAGGTTACGTTATTTCTATAAAAAAATAGAAAAGACCATCATTGTGATAGTCTGGTACTCACTTGAATTTTGGTGAAAACCGTCTTCTTCTTGCTTCATTGCTAGTGACTGGTTCTAGTGTAAGAGACCTTCCCTAAAATCAAGAAAAATATCCGCGAAGATGTAGGCAGAGGCACAACTAGGGCACCCAAGACTAGCCGAAAACACTAAGTCCCACAATGTGATAGGTGGTAAGCCTATCACCAACCGGGCACATATCCAATCGCGGGCAACGTTATTTTTATTAGGAAACTGGAAATTCGCATTTTCTAGTTTTTTTGTTGTTTGACCCGGGGATCTTATCCGGGACCTCAAAAAGTCAAGCCCAACGCCGGACCGGTAGACCGCAAAGGCGATTGTCCAAAGTCTTTAATTCTCAAAAAAAGAAAAAATCTAATTTTTATTATGTTTTACGATAGCTTTGCTCAAGGTTTTTACTATGCGATAGGACAGCTAACAAGCACACAGCTCTCCTAATGGCAGAAATAACCTGTTCCAGAAGACAACACCGTTACCTTCGCGCGTAGATATCTAAAGTAAGATAGGTATGAAGCTTAATTTAAACTAGATCTACAGTTTTCTCTGTTCTGTTTCCGTATTGGTCCGGGGTTCTTCGAATAATAGACCAGTTACCTTCCTGCCAGGCAGCTCGTAAAAGGCGAGCATAGGCTTACCGTCACTAACACTGTGACATCCTATTAGGTGGTAGAGTTTCGGAGCGACTCGCCTGGTTTGGTGCCGGTTCCGGTTTGGAGGGTAAGATAGCCGGTTAACTTACTTTAGCTCGAGGCCTAATACCAAGGCCTCAGGTTAGCAATGCACCATTACCAGCTTTGGTGTCTCTAGGCGGCGTGAATTTCTTACCATCAGGAAAACCGTCTGCTTGTTTGTCTTCCAATATCATAAAATAAATGTAGTAGGTACACAAAATGTTAATTTGTAGAAGTATCTTCACGCCCATATCCCCGAAGAGGTACGCAGAGGCGCAACCAGGGCACCCACGACTAGCCGAAGACACTAAGTCCCACAATGTAGTAGGTGACAAGCCTATCACCAATATATCCAATCCCGAGCATTATTTTTTTATTAGAAAATTGGTTTTTCGGTTTGTATTTCTTCAAAAAAAATTACCGATATTACCTCAGCAGCTTCTCTGGCTAGCTGATCTCCTTTTGGAGGGCCGTATTCACTGAATCCAGGAGGTCCATACTCTAAGAAGCCTTCTGGAGCCTGATCTACGGTTCTGAAATGAGAATAAGTAATATGAAGATATTCACTGGAAGCAGTAAAAATATACACAAATTTGAAATTTACACCTCTATGGTCTAGCGGCGGTTGACTACACGTGGTCCCGGGTTCGATTCCCGGGTCGGGCAACAACAAGAAAATTTGGTTTTTCCAAATTTCTAATTTAAAAAAAATGTTGCCTAGGCTTAGATATGTGCCCGGGTGGCAATAGGCTTGCCACCTATCACTTTTTGGGACTTAGTGTCTTCGGCTAGTCGTGGGGGCCCTGGCTGAGCCTCTGCCTACCGCTTCGGGAATATGGGCGTGAAGATACTACAAATTTGAAAAAATAATATTCGAAAAGCAAAATTGTTAACCGATTTTGCAGTGCACATATTAAATTCAAATCAACATTTTTTTAATCGACGCAACCATATCGTATTCTTATCGTCTGTATAATGATACAGACTTGGAAAAACAATTACAATATTAATACGTGAAGCAAAACTTCGGACCTCTTTTTACGAAAATTGCAGTGACGCAGGAGCATAAAATTTGGCACACTTATAGTTTATGTGTAGGAGAAGTGCAGAACACTAAAATGTTTCATTAATAATGCATATGAAGTACATTAAATCAATAAATAAAACATTACCCATACTACCATGCATTTGACACACACAAACAAATATATTGATGATAACGATAAAAGATCACCAAAAAGTTTGGAAACAAAGTAGTTGCTCTTGAGAAATGAAGATGGCGTTCTTATCAAAAAGATATTAAAATTTATTATGGTCGAATTTCGACCAACGGGCGACCACTAGTACTTATTATTATACATAGTAGTCACTTAATTAGACATAGAGAATTCTTGTAAAAGATAAAATGTTTCGCCGATTGCGGCCTCACAAAACATATATACGATGTGGACACATACATACACTCGAAGAACAAAATCCTTTCTTTATTAATTTTAAAACACATATATTCAAAAAATCTTACCCAGAAGCTTCTAAAATTGAAGCATCAACTGTTTCTTGATTTAAAACCTGTAAATTAAAATAAAATGATTAAACCGTTTAATTTTTATCATAATTTGTAGTTCATCGTTATGAAAAAAAAGTGTAATTTTTAACCCCATAGTAAGCAAATTAAATGCTTGTGTTAGTCAACGATACTAATACATAGAAATCCTATTAATATCATAAATGCGAAAGTTTGCATGTATGGATGTATGGATGTATGGATGTTTGTTACTTTATCACGCAAAAACTACAAAGCCGATTACGATGAAATTTGGTATGTAGGTAGCTGAAGACCCAGAATAACATATAGGCTACTTTTTATCCCGGAGTCCCCGCGGGATTGGGACTTACGCGGGTAAAACCGCGGGGCGCAGCTAGTGTTTAAATAAATCCCAGAATAAATTCACTTAACACCTAGACCCGGACATGCAAACATCTAAATGTTTATTACACAAATGTCTACCCCCATCGGGGCTCAAACCCGAGCTTTGCGGATGGTCGGTGTAGTTAGGTTAGGCGTGTACGCTATTCACTCGACCAACGAGGCGGCCAAGATGACAATTTTTGAAATCAAAGTCATTTATCCAGTTACACTACGCATAAATTGCGCTATACTAATTTTACTCTTCCAGTATCCATTAATAAAGTAAGAACATTAGAAACCTAGCAAACCAACCAGATAAAATGTATTTGTAATCTTTTTTTTTTTCATTTGAACTAATAGAATATTACTCCTTGTGTTTTGATGTTTAGTGAATTTCCCCGTGTTGGTCCGGGCTCCTTTGTAGAATAGACCATCTGCCTTCCTTGCCAGGCAGCCCGTAAAAGGCGAGCAAAGGCTCACCGTCACTAACAACGTGAATTCTGACTAGGTAGTAGAGTTTAGCAGCGACTCGCCCGGATTGGTACCACCGCCTTACCTATTCTTGCCGCCATAACGTCATGACGTGTTCCGGTTCGGAGGGTAAGGTAGCCGGTAAACTTAGTTTTGCTCGAGGCCTAACATCCCGGCCCCAGGTTGGCAACGCACCATTACCACCTTTGGTGTCTCTAGGCGGAGTGAATTTCTTACCATCAGGAAATCCGTCTGCTTTTTTGGCTTCCAATGTCATAAAAAAAAATGTTGCCAGTATAGGTTAATACAATATTTTGCAACAACGTGGCGGTTTTAGGTGGTAAAATTTCGCAGTGACTCGCCTGGAGTGGTACCACCGCCTTACCTAGTCCTGCCGCCATAACGTCCAATGCTTGCTGTTGACGTGTTCCGGTTTGGAGGGTAAGATAGCCGGTTAACTTACTTTAGCTCGAGGCCTAATACCAAGGCCTCAGGTTGACAACGCACCATTACCACCTTTGATGTCTCTAGGCGGCATGAATTTCTTACCATCAGGAAATCCGTCTGCTTGTTTGCCTTCCATTATCATAAAAAAAACGTCCGAAACCGAATTGGCGCCACCGTTTTCCTGACTGCTCTAACATTATTTTAAACATCGTTATATTGCGAAATAAAGGACTAGCCTAGTGGGACTATTTTTAGTTCCGATTGGCAATTCACTGTTGGTGAATATAGATAACGTTTATCCTTTATGGTCTCGAAATTTGTCTGCTTGTTTATGTTCCAATGCTATAAAAACTCACCTGAACATTTTGTTCTTTGCCATCTAAATTAATTAAAACTTGTGGAATACTTTCTATAACTTCCTCCAATTTTTTTGCCTCTTTTTCATCAGACTGTTCCACTGCCTCAACTTTGAGTTCAATATTTGATACGTCATTTTGAATATCCGCGTGTGTTATTGTTAAGCTATCGCTAGAATCGGCGGTTTGTTCGTTTGTCGATACCAATTCTTTACTATCATTTCCAAACGATTCGTTTTCAATAACATTAGTTGCTGGTACTTCTTGTTCGGCTTGTAAGCTACTTGTAGTTGCTTCAGTAATGGTGTATAGCTCACTAGGAACATTATCGACTAGAGCTATATCAGCTATTCTTGCAGTTTCTGTAGTAATTATATCCTCGGTTTCGTTGATATTGACCTCAGCTTCCACGGTATTATCGTTAATACTTCTTTCAGTTATGTCCTCTGCAGTTACTTGAGTTGTTACATCAATGGCGAAAGATTTTTCTTCGAAAACTAAAGACTCAGTTACAGAATCTTGTGAGTTTTCAGTAACGTCTGTAAAGTATTTAATTTTAAAGATAATTACAACAAAAATATTATACAAATAATAAATAACTGTTTCTCGTAAATACCAATACGTACGTAATAATTTTTTTCTTGAATTTTCAGAATAGACCATCGGCCCTCCTGCCAGGCAGCTCGTAAACGGCGAGCATAGGCTTGCCATCACTAAAACCGTGACATCTCACTAGGTGGTAGAGTTTCGAAGCTACTCACCCGGTTTGGTGCCACCGCCTTACCTATTCCTGCCGCCATAACGTCATTTCGTGTTCCGGTTTGGAGGGTAAGGTAGCTGATAAACTTACTTTTGCTCGAGGCCTAACATCCCGGCCTCAGGTTGGCAACGCACCATTACCACCTCAGGTGTCTCTAGGCGGTGGGAGTTTTTTACCATCAGGAAATCTGTCTGCTTGTTTGCCTTCCATTATCATAAAAAAACACTAAAAACCATTTTTAAATTACATCTTTACGATAAGTTCAGTTGGGTGAGCTAGTAAATAAATTTAAGCATGAATATAAAACGGAATTTCATTCTTTATTTAATTCTGTCTCTTGGCAAAATTGTCATAATTTTATGTTAACTATATTACTAATTTTTTGTAGGCTCTCAATACATTTACTGAGTGTTGTAAAACTAATAAAGCGTGCAAGTGGACTTATCATAATGTCTTTTAAATTACTATACTGTTGCATATTATTATGCCATATACTATATTATACAGATATAATGCTGATCGTGTAAAAAGAAGTGAGAAGCTTAACTGTATGTTCTCAATCCCATACAAGATATTATACTGCTGAGATTATCCAGGTAAGGAACCAGGCAATGAGACTTCAACTTTGTCATCAGTTTTAAGTTTAACAAAAACAAATTGTTTACCTCCGGAAGTTTCACTAGTTTTTGAAGTAATTCCTTCAACTTCTTGTTCTTCTGCCACATTTTGCTCGATCCCAAGATTAGCTACATCTTTAACTTCTTCATTTCCAACCACCTGCTTTTCTTCGACAACGATTTCCTTGACTTTTACTTTATCTATTGGTACCACTTCAATGAAATTATGCCCAAATTCTACATCAGGTAATCCTTGGCTTAAAACGACTTGTGGAAGTTCCTGTATTTTTGGTGGGCCATACTCTTTAAAAGCTTCAGATCCTGCTGGTTCCGAACTGTTTAATATAACATCAACGGGATTTTCTGATGGTTTCTATAATTAACAAGCACATCTATTAACTGAGAACATCCTGTTCTCAACAAATTTCTTAATTCAACTATTCTGTCTTTAATGGACATTTGAGCCTTTAACTTAATGAATCAATTTTTGTCGATTTTTGTTTGTATGAAAGCACCTGCTTTCCAGTTATGCCATTGAAATAAAAATTGAAATAAAATCCCAATTGCGATTTATGAGCTACTACAATATCAGTTTTGTACATCTCGTTGAATTTAAAGTCACCTTTTTAAACATTAACTGTCTTTAAATTTAATATATTTTTGCTGTTACACTATTTATTACATAACTACTTACATTATTTTAAGTTGAATAGTTTTTTTATTTGAGTTTAGCATAATATCTTACTTCATTAAAGTATTTCATGTAGTTTCACCAATGCTTAGCTCATGTGAGTCATACTGTAGGCTTAACATATTATGTATAGGTTTTGCTTTTTTTTTGTTGCCAGTTGTGTTCAATAAATATAATTCCACCTACTAATAGAGAAAATGGGAATGTTAAGACTTTCGATTTGTGATTCTAGATTAGATTATCGATTACTATATAATCTACTACCCGAACCAACGCATAACAGCTACTAACAGTTTTAATTAATAAAAAAAATGTTTTTCCCATTTCTCCTGCAATTTTTCCGGGTTTTCTTTTCATAAGAAGAAAAGACAAGAAAAAAAAATTATTCCGTTTAGACGTAATGCGATGACCACGCAAATGGGGATTCATTTTTATATGTATAAAATAAGATATGTATGTATGTTCCCTAATAGATTTTTCCCGTGTTTGTCCGGGCTCCTTTGTAGAATAGACCATCTGCCTTTCTGTGTCAGGGAAGCTCGTAAAAGGCGAGCATAGGCTTTAAGTCACTAACACCGTGACATCTGACTAGGTGGTAGAGTTTCGCAGCGACTCACCTGGATTGGTACCACCGCCTTACCTATTCCTGCCGCCATAACGTCATGACGTGTTCCGGTTCGGAGGGCAGGGTAGCCGGTTAACTTACTTTTGCTCGAGGCCTAACATCCCGGCCTCTGGTTATCAATGCACCATTACCATCTTTGGTGTCTGTAGGCGGCGGGAATTTGTTACCATCAGGAAATCCGTCTGCTTGTTTGCCTTCCAATGTTTTAAAAAAAAGATAGTTATTGGTCTTGACCAATTGTTTTTATTTTCTTTTATTTATTTCATTTATTTATTGTCTTGACTTGTCAAAGGTACAACAAGGTGTACCTTTGACAGAGAGAGAAACAAATGATTTCGTTTGTTTGCAGCAAATATACAGCAAATAAGGGTAATTTTACGTCGTACGTCTTAGTTTTCAAAAAAATTATAAGAAAAAATTTTTTTTTGTATTTTTAATATTTTGAGACTGTTGTTGGACTTGCAAACATTGCTGGTCCGCTAGAACCAACTAAAACCGACTTGTAGTGTCAAATACCTATATATCACTTACCTGAACTTCAGACGGTAAGAAGAAGGCCGGTCCTGTAGGGCGCCATCCACTTGGTAAGTAGGGCCCAGAGCCTCTTCCTGATGCCGAAGCTATGAGGAATGTAGCGAAAACTAAAAACTAAACAGAACATACTTTATTCACATTTTGGTGGTTTTTTAAGTAGTTAAGTACAACATAGGTAAATTTATCGCCTCTGTGGTCTAGTGGTACGGTTTTGGCGTTAAATTCATATTTTTTCAACTTTCCTGATTGAAAGTGTTTATTCATTGTTTCAAAGTTACCAAGGACTAAATAAGTGCCTGATAGGTTATAGATGTTCCAGTTGTACCACCTGTCACGTTGCAGGACTAGATGTTAAACTTATCATGACTGTCCTGGCTGTACTTCTAATATTTATGTGCTAGAATATGTTAGTGCTTAAAAGTAATATGTAACAACTTTTAAACACATAGGTAGGTGCATTCGGCAAATAAATACAATTTTATTGCATTTACCTTTAGTTTGTTTTTGGGATTCTTGTTTGTTTTATGGGTTTTTTGTTTGAAAAGGAAAGACTTCTTGATTGTGCAAACTTTTAAATGTATCTAAATCAAAGAAATAATAAATCGTAATAGAGGTGCTCCTACGATTTCATGAATAACTAGCTGTTGCCTGCGGCTTCGCCCGCGTTTAAACAGGAACCCGTTGTGTGATCGGGATTAAAAGTATCCTATATGTTAATCCAGGTCACAATCTATCTGTGTTCCAAATTTCAGTCCAATCCGTTCAGCCATTCGAGCGTGAAACAGTAGCAAACATCCGTACATACATACTCACAATCATTCGCTTTTAAAAAAAAATAATAGTAATTATTTACTGCGTTGATATTTATACTATCAGAAGATTCTTTAATTCAAATTAACTTTTGGGGTTCGATACGGTTCATGGTCCAAGGAACCAAAGTTTCCACGTGTTGATCTTTAACACCGTGACATCTGACTTGGTGGTAGAGTCTTACAGCGACTCGCCCAGACTGGTACCACCGCCTTACCTATTCCTGCCGCCATAACGTCATGACGTGTTCCGGTTCGGAGGGTAAGGTAGCCGGCAAACTTACTTTTGGTCAAGGCCTAACATCGCGACCTCAGGTTGGCAACGCACCATTACCACCTTTGGTGTCTCTAGGTGGCGTGAATTTATTGCCATCAGGAAATCCGTCCGCTTGTTTGCTTTCGAATAACATAAAAAAAGTGAATATAATTAGGGACCAGAAAGCTTTAGAAAAAAAAGTAATGAAGGATTTACGTAAATAGCCCTAATAATAACTGTTATAGCCCTAATGATGCTTGAATAGTAAAAAAAGGTTAGCTAAAATATTATTATTAAAAAAATTAGTGTGAAAGGACAAGTGAATTAATAAATTGTTTCTTGAATGGAATTCCACCAAGCACCGACGATAAGAAGTATAGAAATTAAATAGGTACGTTCCTAAAAATTATAACAATAAAACAGGGCAACA